>CAVNYN010290171.1:0-107904 GCA_963692815.1 Nyctanthes arbor-tristis | reverse complement strand
AAAATATTTTAAAAAAATTCCCCACCCCACCCCACGTCTGCCGGTGGCCAAAAAGGGGGGGGTGAATCCCCCCATTTCGCTGCCATTTCTGGCAGCAAAATGGGGGGGATTGACCCCCCCCAATTTCTGCCGGAAATGGCAGCGAAATGGGGGGATTCACCCCCCCATTTCTGCAGGAAATGGCAGCCAAATGGCTGCCATTTCCGGCAGCAATTTCTGGCAGCAAAATGGGGGGGGGGATTGACCCCCCATTTCTGCCGGAAATCCCCCCCATTTCACTGTCATTTCTGGCAGCAAAATGGGGGGATTCACGCCCCCATTTCTACCAGAACTGGCAGCCAAATGGCTGCCATTTTCGGTAGCAGAATTGGCAGCAAAATTGGGGGATTCACTCCCCCATTTCTGCCGGAATTGGCAGCAAAATGGGGGGGATTCACCCCCCTTTTTGGCAGCCGGAATGAACCATTTCGGCGGCCGGCCGCCGGCAGTGCTACCGGCGGCAAGGGAGACGTGGGGTGGGGTGGGGTGAGTTTTTTTAGTTTTTTATTATTTTTAACTATTTTTAAAAAATGTTTAAAATGTTTATGGGGGGTATAATCGTCTTTTTCAAAAAATTTTGGCTGAATAGTAGCAATAGAGACCATTTTTGTGTATTTTTGAAAGGTTGGGGGCTGTGGTGTGTCTTAAAAAAAGTTGAGGACGAAACCGATTCTTAACCCAAAAGTTGAGGACGATTTGTGAAATTAACCCATTAAATTATTGTTATACAATGATAATTACGTGGGCTGTATATATATTTTTTCAACTATAAGATGATGAAATTAATAAATATATATATATATATGAAAAGAATTTTATTTTGCGTACACGTATGTTATTATACATGCATGTATATATGTGAATCATTTAAGTTATGAGTACTCTACACTCATAGTCTATATGTGTCTCATGTGTTACACGCATGTATAATAACTTACATGCGTGGGCAAAATAAACTTCTTGATACATATATATATATATAGTTAAAATTATCATATTTTGTAAAACATTTTGTAAAGACTTTTTTACAAGTAGAATTTTCTTTATCCCTAATACAACAATATTGATGGTGTGCGTGTGGAAAATTATTAATTACATTGTTAGAAAAATAACAAGAGAGTGTTAATATTGTAGCCCGTGGAGGTAATATTTCGTGGACAATGTGTAGAGTTATAAAACATTGTCCTTGACAAAGTCAAGCCTTTTTCTTTTTTCTTTTTAAATACAAGGAGGGATATGATAAGACAAGCAGCGACGGACCCATTAGTTAACTGGACCAAGTTGCAGCTTAGTCCAGCCCAAACTCCATTTTTATTTTTATTATTATTATTTTTTCTAAGTTAGCCTTTCATTAAAAAAAAATCTTTAGTTAGCCCAATATGTCAACAGTAAAATTAAATCCAAGTTTTCTTAGCCCAAAACAAATCCAAAACAGGAAGTAATCTTGAGAATTACAAAGCAAACAATTTTTTTTTAATAAAAGAAAAAATCAGACGCTTTGACTGGAGTCAAGAACCCTAGAAGAAATCTCAATTTTGAGTTCAATTTCGTTTGAAGTTCTAGTAAGCAGCTCAATCTTCAGACAATAAGCTATATGTCTTCTTCTTTTCTTTTCTTTTCTCTTTGTCGGATAATTGAGCACTCGGACATCGGGCCTTTACTAATTTACTATAATTGCAAGAATAAATTAGGGAATTTGCAAGAATAATGGTGGTTAAAGTTATTATATGTGCTTGTATTTGTGTATTTGGGGAAATATTATTATATTTAAGATTTGGTTTAAGCTAATTTACAAATGAGACAATGTCAATTTTTTTTTTAAAGTTTTTATGTATTTTGACATTTCTAGTTAATTTCATTCAAAACAATTTATGGTATAAATTTTTTTTTTCTAACCACCAGTTGTTTTTTTCTCTAAATCCAACTTGATCCCATGCAAAATCTTGAGTCCGTCACTGAAAGACAAGGAAACTAAAGAAAGGATGGCTCTTGCCCAAAAACTTGAATAATGTCAAGCACTTAATGTGCCACACATAGTTTTATTTATTTATTTTCTTCTTTTTGCCACTTGTTAAGAAAATTACTTTTGACTATTAGATTCGAGATACTCTTGTAATGGCTAATTAATGCTATTTCCAGTAACTGACTTTAATTGTAAAGAATAGTCAATTCTATTTGTTGACATGAACATGAATGCTATAGGGTATTACTATTGCCTCACGGTGGTTACACAAATTGACAAACCTTATCAAGTCAATACCAAAACATTAGACAAAAGATCATCCCCAAGTACCCCAAATGCAGGTTCTGTAAAACTACACATATTTTTTGAATGCAAATTCAAACACCAATCAACTAGGAATTTTTCAATAATTAGAAACTCTAGTAGTTCTGAATGTAGAGGTACATATTGTTGGGATGGGAGGAATAGTGTATGGTCCTTCAAGTAGACCCTGGACTATCAAACGATTGGCTGCTTCTGTGTGGTGCATACCGTCCCAACTGAGATATTGAGAAGGATCATCACAATTTGTTGCTTGTTGGCTGCTACAAAACGCTGATGTATTAAAGTTATATGGTTTCCTGCACAGCATTTATGCTTTCAAATGTTGGTAAATCCTGCACCAACATTTGACCAATGTAGTAAATTTTTGTTCTGTAAATTAGTAGAAGAAAGGCAAAGAGGTTACAATAAGTTTTCTTAAACTAGAATATTCGATGTCAATCTAAATTTACGAGTATCAAACTTGTTGGGAGAAAGATAAAGGCCCATTGCAGTATTGTAATAATCTCCATATATGATTGTGACATGAGGATAGAGCCCATGGAGATGGTTCAGTTCCTTCTTAAGAAGCTTGTTATGTTACTCTAAAGATTTTTTTAGCCAGTTTAGACAACCAGTTTTGGGATCATATTCATTTTCCTCAGAGTTATCGATCATTACTATTCGATTGCTTTAAACTCACAGGTTTGCCTGCAGTGAGTGCTTTCAATACGGCTTCCATAAGACCTTTTGCAATTGCAATTCTCGTTTTGTCCATTGCAAACAGAGGTGTTTATATATGTTATAGCTCTATAATAAATTTCGGTGATTCAATTACTGATACGGGGAATTTGCTTCGAATCTTTACCCATCAAACAGTCCTCCCATATCCAGCCTACCATGGTATGGGAAAACCTTCTTCCATCACTCCACTGGACAGTGTTCTAATGGGTGCCTTACCGTCAATTTTATTGCTGAGTAGAACAAGTTAGGTATTGAGTACCTCCCCGCTCATGTTATTGTGCTTTGATTCTTGAATTTGATTCAAGCCATCATGCAAAATAGATGACACAATCACTGACATAACGTATTATATACACGCGCATCAGTAAACAATAATTGTGTTACCTCATGCCTGTAATTTTTATCATTATGGACAAGTAGTTAAATTCATCCTGATTCTGATTTGTAGCGGAGCGTTTTTGGCTGTCACTCGTGGCACCATTTATTGGAGAAAGAAATGCAAATCAAAGTAACAAAGATTTTAGCAAAAGGGTGAATTTCGCGGTTGTGGGAGCTACCGCTTCTAATGTATCTTTTCTTGGGAAATATGGGATCTCTAATCCTACGACTAACGTATCTTTGGGAACTCAGTTGGATTGGTTCAAAAAATTCTTCTCCACATTTTGCTAGACTAATTCAGGTAAGCCTACCCATTCAACCATACCCCCCAAAAAAAAAAAAAAAATTCCTTTTTGTCTTTTAACCCATATTAATGGTTCTTGATAAATAAATTATTTCTTTATTACTAGCTGGTAGGTGACATATAAATTATTCGTTTTTTTTTTAGTTTTGTTTATTGTTATAAATAGTTTATTTATTTTTTCCCTGATTAGTCATAAGTTAGTTCTTTTTCCTGATTATTTTTAATATACTACTGTTTTCTTTTTGTTTCAATTAATATATTACTGTTAATAATGCACTAATATAGCACGTTCACCTAAAATTTATTTCATTTTATATGATATCGTAAATTGGGACTTTTGAATTTCTTATTATTATTTTTTTTTGGAGCTTTGACTTCATTAACAAAAGTTGTTCAACATAATATTACTTTCATATACAATTTTTCGGGGGAAAAACCATTTTAAAAGGTTTGGAAAGATTTTTTTGATGTACTTCCGTTGTTCTCATATCCAGTACATTTAGATTTTTTTGTTGCTTTGTTTATGTGGCTCTATATCTTTTGTTTGGTGCTAGTTTCTTAGTTTTTCTGTTGCTTTGTTTTTCTTGGTAGTTGGAATTGGGTTGATGTTCCCCATTTCTCCGCTGTACTGTTTGTTTATACGGAATGAAAGTGCTTTTATATTAAAAAAAAAAAAGGCTTTCTAGAAAAAAAATAAAATAAAAGACCCAATACATTTAGTACTCAAAATGATCTCTCTAAGGTTGGAGTCAACAGCATATAAATACGTACATAATTTGACTACTAATTGTAATATATTACTTATATCTTAGATCACCCACCCACGACACCATCGATTTTAATTTTTGGTCTCTGTACTAATAAAGTTCTAGTTGGAAAAATATTTGTTTCTAGAAGACTAGAACACAATAGATAGATCACTTGGTCGTATTAAACATGATAGCCCTCTTACAATTGAGTTTTTGCAGTATCACATAATAATAAATTAAACACCAACATAAAATAGCTAGTAAGGAAAACGTGGTAACCCAGCTAAAAGTTTTTGAAACAGGTCATCTCGAGGAAGACTGATGGATATCTTGCATTTTTTTCTTTTTCTTTTCTTTTTCCTCCTTGAGAAACTAGTTGTTTTTAAATCTTTTGAGAAGTGATATTTTGGTAGAATATGTGCTTTTTATATATAAAGTAAATAAAACTATTTTTGATTACCAAAGATTTAACATGAAAAATGGGTTTTTCCACTTAAATTCCTACTTTTGTAGTATTTGATTGACATTTTTTTCCAGTTGGCTACCTGACCACATTTTCTTTGAAAATAAAAAAAATATTTTCTTATGGGGGTGTATATTTTTTGTTTTCTAGGTAATTCACTTTTTTCCAGGAATTTCACTTTTAATCAAACGCTTTCCGATCTTCTATAGAATTCAATTATCGGTAACTCAATTGACAATAAAATATTTTCTTTCCAAGTAAATTTCCTACTTGCAATTAAACAGACCCTAGAGAAAAAAATTAACAAGCTTATTTTTGATACATTGTTTGTCTACTCTTTTATTTTAATACATTATGTTTAGTAGTTTTTTGATATACCAATATTTCTGAAATACTAATGTATTCATTTTTTGTTATTTGCACGAATGAAATGCACCGTGGTCTTGCACTTTCCAATGGTGGATTGTAAAACATTTGTTCAAACTTCTCTAATACTGGTTGGTGAGATCTGAGGCAATGAATACAACTATGCATTCGCGCAAGAGATAGATGTAAGAGTGATTGAATCCTCAGTTGCTCCAATTATCAACCAAGTCAATTTAACAGTCCAAGTATGTAATAACCTCGCTTATGTTCGCATAATTGTTGCCCTCATTCAGTTGAAAGAGTTGATTATAATTTGTTTGTGAAGCGGGAATTGATTAAGCTTGGATCCATATCATTTGGTAGAAATGTAGTGATACAACTAGAATTTCTTTATTATAATTATTATAAATTAAAAATTACATGTTCGATAAACGCAATCACATGTTTCTTGCATTAATTAAATCATCACATTATGTTATTATGTATTGGTTCCTTTACCTACCAACGCTAGCTACTAGCTCACCAGACGTGTTAGGTATGTGTTTTCAGTGTATTTGACATTTCATAATTGTTGGAAGTCAGCTGAAAAATCCATTAATTAATGAAAAAAAAAATACACATAGGGTTGAAAAGTTGCAATATGATGAAATGAGTTTGAATTAGCATTATGTTTGATCTTTAGCCTTATATCTGAATTCTCATCCAGAAATTCGACAATCTATCTAATATAATAGAACACGTTAAAGTTCTAATACCCCACCCAAACACACCAAATTAATTATATCACGATAATCCCTGCCTTATCGCTTTCCTTGCGTCTCTTTTGCTCGCTGCTATGGATATTCTTCGCATCTCTCTGGACGTATCTATCCATTTCTTTTTCTTGTTTCTTAATTTCACTGCTTTAAAACTTTTATTCTTCCTTTTACAATATAACAATTGAGGTAGATTTATGCTGAGAAATAGGTCTTTATCAATACTATTTTTCCTTTTTAGTCTTGCATGTAAGACATGGGTTATGAATCGAAAATCTAAATTCGGTTGAGCACAAACTAAGACTAATATATTTTAACCTTTTCTTGTATTTTTGTTTTTCCCCTCTCATTGTTGAGCAACAATACGAAAATTCTATTTTCAAAAAAAAAAAAAAATCTAGTGCTTTTTATGATTTTATTTATTTATTTTATTATTACTACTATTTATTTGTAGAATAATGCTCCTACGTTATTTATATATTTCCATATTCCCTTAATAATGTAGTGATGCCAACTAAATTAGAAAATAGTCTCCGGTCAAAATAAATAGCATTAATCTTAAAACTTTAGTAATTCGGAGCTCGTGATCTAAACAAAAAGACAATAAAAGGTCGCAATAGTAATATATATGAGAATTACTTAACTTATTTCGGAGTTTTTAGCGGAAACCCTACTTCTTAGCAAAAAGAAAATTGTAGCCGTCAAATTTATATGTTCAATATATTGGTAGGTGGAACCGCCAATATATGCCCGGTACCGCAATTTTCTCGCCATAATGAACCATCTTTATTTTCTTCTTTTATTTTTACCACAGAATCTTTACTGCAATGAGATCCGAGAAAAGTGCTCTGTGTTATACCTTTAATTCCACGCCATTTCCAATCAAATATTTATTACTCTTGCCTTTTATTTACACTAGCTTACACCAATGTGTGAATATTTTTCATATAATTTAATATTAGCTTCATTTCAATAGTTTTTTTTTTTTTTTTTTGCAGCAATATTATTTATTCATGAGGAATGCTACATATACATATACGGTGTACAAAATTTGTATACACACCTTAAAAAGTTATCATTTTAAGAGATACATAGAGGGTGTGTTCAAATTTTATATGCATGTATATCTAAATAACTTCTCTCCTACACGCATTGACAGATAAAGTCTTTATTAAGTCAATAGTTATTGAAATATTACACAAATGATGACAATCCCCAAGTAACCGAATATTGCAGCTTCTAGAAAAAAAAAACAAATACATTTTTCCAATACAAATTCCAACACCAATCGACTTAGTGAAATTTATCAATGATCAAAAACTCTAGTGACTCTAATTATGAGGAGGTACATATTGTTTCGATGCGAGGAATAGTGTATGGCCCTTCGAGCAGACCCTGGGCTATCCAACGACTGGCTGCCTCTGTGTAGTGCGTACCATCCCAGCTGAGATATTGAGATGGATCATCACAAGTTGTTGCTTGTTGACTGCTACATAACGCGGATGTATTGAAGTTGTATGGTCCTCCTGCTCCACAGCATGCTCTCAGAATGCTGGTAAATCCTATACCAATATTTTACAAAATGTAGTAAATTTTTGTTCACCAAATTAGTAGAAGAAAGGCATGGGATGACAATAAGTTTTATTAAACTAGAATTGTCGATGTCAATCTAAATTAATTAAGCAATACCAAATTTGTCTGGAGAAAAATAAAGGCGCATTGCAGAATTGTAATAATCTCCATATATGATAGTGGCATGATGATAAAGCCCACGAAGGTGGTTCAGTTCCATCTGGAGAAGCTTGTTATGGTACTTAGAAAACTTGTTTAGCAAGTTAAGACAACCAGTTTTGCGATCATAATCTTTTTTCTCAGACTTGTAATATGAAAGATGATAAGGCAAGCAACCCATTGGTGGGACACCTGGAACCATTAGTGTAGTGGCTCCGAGCTTAATCAATTCCTGCTTCACAAGTAAATTGAACAATTAGCTATTTCAACTGAATTAGGGAAACAATTATTCAAAGAGAAGCAAGGTTATTAATTACGTACTTGGATCGTAGAACTGATTTTGCTGATAATCGGTGCAACTAAGGATTTAATCACTCTTACGTCTATCCCTTGCACGAATGCATAGTTGTATTCATTGCCTCCTACCTCTCCAACCAATACTAGAGAAGTTTGAAGAAATGTTTTACAATCTACGGGCGATGCATTTCATTTGTGCAAATAACAAAAAATGAATGCATTAGTATTTCAAAAATATTGATATATCAAAAAACCTGGTAAACATAATGTAACAGCCGTTTGGTTTGAGAAACGAGCAGATAAAAAAAACTAATTAGCTTGTTAGTTTTTTCCATTTAACCCACCATTTCTAACTTACAAATTCTCTAAAAGTAGTTTTGTTTACGTTATAAATGTAAACTACATGTTCTAGCAAAATATCACTTTGCAAAAAAAAAATAATAATAATAAATAAAACACACACACACACACACAATATTGATCACTCTTCCTTGAGATTAACTATTTTGAAAATTTTCTAAATGGTTTCCAAGTTTTTTTATTGTTTTATGTTGGGATTTATAATTTCTTGTATGAGACTGCATAAATTCAATTGTATATTTATAAATGGCATACGACAAAGTGATAAATTAATTGTTTCTAGAAACATTTATTTGACCGAAACTTTTTAGACAAAATTAATCAATAAAAAACTAACTTATCACTAATCGGGACAAAGAAACAAGCCAAATAAATTATAAAAATAAATAAACCTCAAAAGACTACGAACAATTTAGACGTCAGTAGCCATAAAGCAATAAACTGTCACCGTAAAAGTTAAAATCAAGAATCATTAATATGGAAGAATAAAAAATAAAAATTAAAAACTATCCAATTGAACGTGTATCGGGACAAAGTAATCAATGAGATGCCTGATAATTGAATCAATTTTTCTTTGGGTTCTCGAGTTCTTTCGAAGGGTCAGCCTATTCATTTCCTGGTTAGACAGATAAAGATGGACCTGCGAGAATTTGATCCTAGCTAGTGGAACAAGAAAGACATGGATCTATATTAAATATGCAATCATAGCCACCCTTCGAACAATTTCCATACGAAGTTTGATGGAATTTCAAAGTCTTACGTTATACACTAGAATTTTGGATGGCACATATTAAAAGTCAGTAGGCTTACCTGGATTAGTCTGGCAAAATGCGGTGAAAAATTCTTTGAACCAATTCAACTGAGCTCCAAGAGATATATCGGTTAGAGGATTAACAGATATCCCATATTTCACAAGAAAAGATTTATTAAACGCGGTAGCTCCCCCAACGGCAAAATTCACTCCTTTACAAAAATATTTGCTACTTTGACTTGCATTTCCTTCTCCAATAAAAGCTGCCACAAATGGTAGCCCCAAACTCTCCGCTACAAGTCAAAATCAAAATAAATTAAACTACTTGTCCCTAATCATTGACTCAATAAAGACACGAGGATGAGGTGGTGATATACCATAGTTTTTAAACCTGACCCAGCCGTTGACTCGGGAAATACATTGGGTCACCCGGTTATTGGTTTAACCAGCGGGTTAGTGGATTAACCGGTTGGTAATTGTCAATTTATAAGTTTGAAAAAAAAAAAACCAAATTCTGATAGTGAAATGAATGAAGAAATTTAAAATATTCAAAAGTGAGATTTAAAATATAGGAAGAACTTAGTGTTGAGGTTAACATCTTGTTTATCAAATGGAAAGACCCGCCGGTAGGTCAAAGCGGTAGGTTATCAAATGGAAAGAACTTAGTGTTTGTCAATGTGGATTGCAAAAGCGGTAGGTTAAAAATGGGCCGAGTTACCGGGCCGTTTGAAACCCGCTGGTTTGTCCGGTATTTGACCGCGCCAATTGCAGCGTGTTTCAAAGATATCAACCAGCCCGGCCCACCTAGACCACCATTTAGGTCACTGGGTTTCTGGGCCAGTCCGGGTTTTAAAAACTATGGGTTAAACAGGGGCTGAGTTATTAGGCTGTTTGAAACCTAGGTTGTCCAGCCTCGTTCAAAGATATCATTCAACCTCAGCCACCAACTGCGTCACTGGGTTTGCTGGCCGGGCTGGTTTTTAAAACCATGTGATATATATTGATTGAAAAGTATTGTATACTATACATTATATCATTTATTATTGTGTTATTCATTCATGTAGCATGGCCTGATCAAATACAATAATCAGTGTACAATAATAGATTAGCGAGAAGGTACTGTGCATTCTACTCACCGATGAAATCGACGATGAGACGGCCATTGGAAGCTCGTCCCGTGGGGCGATGGAAGAAAGTTTCCCCATAAGGCGGTAGCCCTGATATGGGAGGACTGTTTGGTGGGGAAAGGTGAAGCAGATTACCAGTATCAGTAAGTGAATCGCCGAAACTGATTATAGAGCTGTAGCATCCATAAGCAAGTTTTGAAATCCACAAAACGAGAATTGCAATTGCAAGGGGCTTAGTGGAGGCCATGAAAAATTTACTGGCATACTTTTGAATGCAAAGCAACCATATATATAATAATCTAGCTGGGTAGTTGTACAATATCACAGGGAAGAGAAAAGTCTCAATACTTCTTTAATGTTTTTTTCCTTTTCTCGTACTTCTTTAATTTTCTGTTTCCTTTTTTATTTTTTAAAATCATTTTTCTTTCTTTTTTCTCACATTTGCCCCAGATTCTCTTCATCGACTCTTGTGCCATGTCAGTATTCCACATCCAACTTCACGTTTTCCACTTATTATTTATTATTATTTTTGAATTTTTTGCATCCCCATTCTCTTTTCACTTTCCCTGTTTTTTCCAGCACTTCTTTCTACTTCTCTTCAAATAAAATAGTCTACACATCATCTTTTATTTATCTCTCTCCCTCCAAGAGTATTCGGTAGGATAATTTTATATATCCAACGGTAGGACCGCCCATTAAATGATCAATGACAATTAGACAATTTTGACCTAATATTGTCACCTACTCTTTAACAATGATATTCCACATCTCGATTATTTGGTCTCATTTTCTCTTTTGAGATATTCCAAATGTATGATTTCATTTCTCTATTAAAAATTCTAATTTGCATTTCTTTACAAATTTATTCATATTTAATATTTTAATTATAATTATCAATTTTAAATTTTACTAATTAAATAAAGACAAATTAATAACACAGATCAGAAAATACGTATTTCAAACACATTTTTTAATCGTTGTGAAAAAACAAAATGGACTATATATTTGGGACAGAAAGAGTAATAATTATTATTTTTTATTTATTCATTCTCTCTTTCTCCACATATATTTATGCGACTATTCCTGCTCATGTCCCTCCATTTGTAATTGACGAGATTTCACGACTTCATGTGAATTGATTTGACATCTTCATATGAATCGCCTGATTATTTTCTTTCCTCTGACGAGAAAACAAAATAATATTTCCTAACTTGTTAAAATTTAACATTTCTTTTTATTTTATTCCTGTTACTTTTCTTTTCATATTCACTTTATATATGTTATTAGTGATTTAAATGTGGAGAGAGGAGGAATAATTAATAATTGACTTTTTAGTTATTATTACTCCCTCCATCCCACTAGGATACTCCCTTCTCATTTTTCACATAAATTAAGAAAATATAATTAATGTTCTTGAAAATATATAATTTAATAATATATTGGGTGACTATATTTACACCATTTTTTTTACTAATCACACTACACTTTTAATATTTACTAGATTAACCATCAATTAATTGACCAAATAAACCGCCACTTTAATATATATTTTCTTGTTTAATATTCTGTACACCACACACATCCAAGGAAACTCCCCTCCCACTTCCGTTTGTTTGTTGCTTCAGCAACCTTCGCTCTTCCACTTGTCAACCTCACGATTTTTAGTTTTTCATTACCACTCTTCTCTTTCTTTTCTCCACCACCACCTTTCTCTTTTTCTTTTTTCTACTACAGCGGTCACCACCCTATTGCTTATCATTGGCTCTCACCTTCTCTTTCTTTTCTCTGCCATAGTCCTCTGCCACCACCCTTATCCTTCACGTCTCTGCCGCCTTCATTTTTCAACTGCAAAATTTGTGTTTTTCTCTTCAAATGCATTTTTAGACTTTCAGCTAATGCCTTCACATCCATGGCACCGGACCTCCAGCCACCATCACCAAATCCATTTTCCCTCTATATTTTCATGTCTCCGTACCCCCGTAACATAAATTGGCACTCCAGAATAAAATATTACAGACACCAGAATATAGATTACTGGATATAAAAAGAAGAGAGAAGAAGAGTGTCGTCTGCCGCGGGAATAATGGGCTGATTATCTATAGAATAAACATAAATATATGGCCATTCAAATTAATATTTTGGGGAGATTGCTGAAATCAATTTTGGGATATTATCAGTGCAGAATTGATTGTTGAATGATATTCAAGATTATCTTTTTCCTGTTGAATTTGGTGACTGGAGGTGGGACTCGCCGGCAATGAAAAAGCTGAGACAGTTTTATGTTTACTCATAATTTCATTTTTTTTTTTAATTGTAAGGCTAATTAGTAATGTAAAGTGTGGTGTTGATATAAAAATCATTTTTAGTTGGTGTGTATTTAAAATGTGGTGTGGTTAACAATTTTAGAGGTGTCAATATAACTCCCCTAATATATTTTCCATTGTGCCCTTTTATCCCCTTTCATGTACATTTTTTATTTCTTTTTTTTTAATTGATTATCATTCATCATAAATAAATAATGGTATATTAGAAATGTAAAAAGTAAATTAAGGAAATGTGAATATAATTTGAAATAGATATAAAAGGAATAGGGGAATATCTTTGTGGGATTGAAGAGATTATTATTATTAATGAGCTTTAGTGGATTTAATTAAGTCAAAATTATCTAGTTGTCAGTTATTTAATGGATGGTCCTATTACTAGACATATTACACCTTTTTACCGAAAATTCTCTTCTCTCATCTACATCATCTCTACATCTATATTTGCGTTGCAGACACTCTTAGGACATGTCCATTTAATGCACATAGAATAAAATATGAATTAATTTTAATTGTATTTGGATAAAAAGTGATTTGATGTAGCGAAAAATAAGATTCTTTCTTATGCCAGTTTCTTCAAATTTTTTGTCTGACTTTGTGTTTAAATAGCGTAATAACTCTCCCTTCAAATAAATAAATAAATAAATAATTGCAACAAAAAAAAAAATAGATAGCATAACTCAATAATTTATAAGCATGTTAATTGCACGTAATGGTTATTTTATTACATGTTGATTAGTTAATTATGCTTCCATACTACGGTATGGCATTTTCAACATCAATGGATTTGCGTAAGAATTATTATACTACTTGTATAAACAACATGTACAATTAATTTATTTTTTATTTATGTGCTGTTGCGTATATATTGATTGATTCGTTAATTATTATAACCGCTACGATGCACAGGAATATTGCTATCCATCAAAAACTACTTTGCATCATTTTTTTTTCCTTTTTTGTTTTTTTGGGTTACTACCTTGCATCTATTAACCCTGTATTTGATTGAAATATGTTACGTATTTAAAATATGGTCAAGTCTTTTCTTTTGTTTTCAACTAAAATACATCTTGCATTGCATACATGAAAACATACTCCCACCCCTTCTCTACTAATTTGATGAAACTTACTTTTTTAAAATGTTGCATCTTTTTGAAAAAACAAAAAGAACAAAAAGGAGAATAACATAAAGATTGTTTTGTATCCAGTTCACAACTCCTTCCGTCTTGTTGACATAGACTTGTATTTCGAATGCGATCTTTGTATTCTTTTTTTGATCCTCTCAAATTAAGTCACTTTTTTCTATTATTAAGATGTAGTTATATATCCCTGTTTAATATACATTGTTATTGACAAAATAAAACAAAAAATTTAAAAAGAGGATATTATAAAAATGCTCTAAAATTTTACTTTCCCGATATATAAGCATTAATTGAATTTTTCTTAATACTTGTATAAATATGACCAAACCTATTTTTAGTGGGATGGAGGGAGTACTATTTTGATGTCATTAACTTATCTAAAAATGTTGCATTCTTTATTATCATTTTATTTTGTGGAAAAAGAATTAGACAAATAAAAAAGGCTATAAAAGATGGTATTGCATCGTTAATTTTTCTTTTTCTTTTTAGGAGTCATAAAAATCTCATGCACTTTATCCTTTAAATAATGAGAAATTATGCATATTTTCCTCAAATTAACCTACCAAGCCACATGTGATTCAAATTGTAATACAGTGGATAAATACTTATATTTCAAGCGAGAGATTTTGAGTTCGAACCAAACCTGTCCCTCCCCTTATTTCCCTCTCCTCCCATATGTCCCCTTTGTATATAATAAAAAAAAATAAATAAGACCTATCAAGCCACATCATGAGATAGCCAAGCTTTTCATTATAAAACAAAGGGTAAATTTCAAATATCGTCTCTAACCTTTACACTTAGAATCGCTTGAGTCCCTTACTTTTTTTTAGTGCGCTGGGTCCTCAACTTTTCATAAATGAGCACAAAAGATCCCTCCTAACAGAATCCGTCTAAATTTCCGTTAATTGACATGTAAAATTACCTTTATACCCATATTTTTTAAATTTAAAAATTAAAAAAATAAAAAGAAGGGAAAAAACCCCACCCTACCCCTCTTAGGCTGCCGAAAATGACAGCATTTCAGCTGCCATTTCCCGCAGCTGAAAGGGGGGGTCTCAGCTGCAAAAAATGATAGAGAATGGGGAAGTCTCCTTCACCCCCCAATTTTTTCTGCCATTTCCAACAGAAAAAATAGGAGTAGGTCCCCCATGTTTCCGCCATTTCTGGCAGGAACATGGGGGGAGCTCCCCCCATTTTTTTTGCCATTATGGCAGAAACATTGTGGGGGGAGGGGCATGTTTCTGTCAGCTCTCTCCCATGTTTTGGCCATTTCCTGCAGAAGAAATAAGGGGGAGCTCCCCCATGTTCCTACCGGAAATGGCAGAAACATGTGGGGAGACTCCCCATTCACTGCCATTTCCATTAGCTGTCGGAAATGGTAGTGAATAGGGGGAGTCTCTCCCCCTCCCATTCTCTGTCGTTTCCTCCCGAATGCTACCATTTCCAGCAATCTAAGAGGGGCGGCGTAGGGTTTTTTCCTTTTTTTGTTTTTTTAATTTTTAAATTCTTTATTTTTTAATTTAAAAGGTAAGAGTATAAAGGTAATTTCACCTACCACTTAACGGAAATTTGAATGAATTCTGTTAAGAGGGACATTTTGTGTGCATTTATGAAAAGTTGAGGTCCTAGCGCGTTAAAAAAAGATTAAGGACCCAGGCGATTCTGAGTACTAAGGTTGGAGACGATATGTGAAATTTACCTTAAAACAAAACAATAAATAAAGCCTTTTGAAAATCTTAAACACGTAGTCAATGTTTTGCGAATGCAAATGCAAATGCAATGCGACCTCTCAAGTCCCAAATTCCCTGTAGTATTCAGAGAGTCATATTAACAAAAGTACATAGTCTACGCATTTCAAATAAATGCATTTAACATGATATAATTTTCAACAAAATAAAAGTTTGTCATACAATTGAAAGAATCATCTTTAACAAAACTTCTAAAAAATCAAATGTTTGGAAGCCATAACTGTGCCAGCCACTCCTGTCTGGGCCTCTACGATAACCTACATTCCAAAAATCAAATGATAGGAAGTGATATTATCCACTGACAAAAAATCCAGATTGAAAAATTGCTCTTCAAAATAATGGATAATATTTCTTTCTGTTTTTTTTTTTTGGCCGGGGGGGGGGAACGAAAATAATGGATAATTGATTGAAATGATAAATTTTGTTTCATTAATACACACGGCTGTCATTGACTCGTTGTTACCCAATCTGCACAATCTTTCCCATATTATCTTCTTCAATTGACCAACTCTTCTTTTTCAAGCTTTAATGGAAGATTTTCAACAAAAAAGCCGTGTCCTAAGTATTATCAAATTCTTTTTTTAATTAATACGTTATTCATAATTGATAAAACATTTGCTAATTATCACATGCTGCTAGCTAATTATCTTATAAACTACAGTCTGGCTTTTTCAACATCAGTGGATTTGCGTAAGAATTATTTTACTTGTACAAATAAAATGTACAATTTTATTTTATCTTGATTTTGATTATGTTATCACATTACATGTTGATTAGCTAATTATGCTTAACGACTACGGTATGGTTTTTTTTCAACTGCAGTGGATTTGCGGAAGAATCATTTTACTTCTACAAGAAATAATAATATCCATCGGACCGGTGGCTTGTCTTACGGGTAAAGACACCGCTTACTAGGTTATTTGACCTGAGTTTGGAGTTTCATCCTAATAATAAAGGCAACTCTTACCAGTATACTCCATATTCGAGTCATCATCACCAGGGTAGGAGTTAGGAATTTTCTGGCTAGGGGGCTACTAGAAGGAGTATGCGTAAAGAGTGTCAAAAAAATCGGCACCTCGCCTTGCACATAAGTATACTTAGACCTAATGATATATGGCAAATATGATACCTGATAAGGTATAATCAATGAAGACGTGTAGCAAAGTCTTTGTATTCTAGTTGTAACTTTTAGAACAGTGGCGTAAGCATCAAATGGTCAAATGGTTAGCCGAGACTTGACAACCCCTAACCGAAACACTAAGGCTACATTATCTGTGTTTTAGATTTTTGTTTTCATTTAAAAATACATTTTGAGTTTTCTATGTTGAGGTTGATGTTTTGAGAATATAAAAAACGCGTTTTATTTTCCATTTTAGAAAATAACTTTTAAAATAGAAAATAGAAAACATGTTTGGTTTGAATTTTTTTGAAAAAATAATAAATTATACAATAAAAATTGCATCAAAGTTTTAACATTTTCAAATTGTTCAATTTGGCCATCATCTTCAATCCCCTTCCCCCTCCTCTCCCTCCAACTTCTCAGCCACCAGATGGTGGTATCTAGTTGTCTGTACGCAACTAACATATGGTGGTTCGCATATACAACCAGATGGCTGTCACAAGCAGACCAAAAAGACCAATCTGGTGGTCTGCGAACCATCAGATTAGACCATCTCATGGCTTCATTGTTAGTGAATCGAGTCTAGTGTTTTTGTTGGCACTGGCCGTTTTATGGCAGTGCGAGTGGTGTTGCCGCCAGTGGATAGTGGTGCTTGGGATGAAAATAAATATAAAAATAAAAGTTGAGATTTAAATGTAATTAATGTAAAGTTTAAAATCTAAAAACACATTTTCTGCATTTTTTAACTTTTAACATAGAAAACATCAAAAACAAGAAAAAATCGTTTTTAAATTTCTTTATATATTTTGAGTTTTTTCTGAATTGTATTTTTAAAAATATAAAAGAAAACGTGTTTTCACTGTTTTAGAAAACTAAAAACAGCTTAAAAACAATAAAGAGACTTTCAAAGGGTGAAAAAAGGGTCCCCCCCAACCCAAAAGTAGCGGCAGCCAGGGACCAAGGAGGGAAAGAATCAAATACTTTAAAAAAAAAAAAAGCTTTATATGAACACTTATAATAAAAAGAGAAAACTTATAATAAAAAGTTACATATTCAGTTCAACCTATTTTTAAGATTCAAAAGAGAAAACTTATATGCAAAAAAGAAAAAAAAAGAAAAAAAAAGATGTTTTGCATTAATTTACCTATACTATATATACATCTTTGATTAATGAATAAACTACTCAAATCTATCTTCATTCATCCATATAATTTTGATAATATACTTAAATATTAATTTACAATTGAAGTTTGAAGTGTTAATATTGACTAAAAGGATCCAAGAAAAAAAAAAGAAATGAAAAATCAACGGTTTTAAAACTTAAAGAAAGTTGTTGAAGTCAAAGAGTTTCAATCATTTACAAAATAGGCCAATATTTGATATGCAATTTGGTTATTAGGTACTTGGATTAAAGGATTGGTTTGAATTTTGAATCTTTGGGTGGTTGAAATTTCTTCTTCCCTATTTTTACAAGAATTTTTGGGTTGATTAGATGACAAAATTTTGACTTGTTCTAGACGGAAAAAATGACTTAAAACAATTAAAATCAAAATAAAGAAGAAAAAAAATTAATCTTACCCCCAAGCCTACCTCCATTCTTGATCATCACACCCTTGGAGCATCTCCAATGCTCATGGACCATCCTAGTTTATATGGCAAAAAATTTGACAAAATCTCTTCTCATGTGGAAAAAAGTCCATTAAATACACAACCCACCCCATTTACTCGTCTCCAATGTTGCTATCTTGACTCCAGTAGAACCAAAAAGCGACTTTACCAAAAGCAAGAAGAAAAAAAAGAATAGAATTGACAACCAGAGGAAATCAAGCATCCGGACACCATTGACGACAAGGAGTTTCATCTTCTTTGTCTCTATATATGTAAGTATACTGCATCAATTTGTATTTTTCAAATCACCCAACGGAAGCCTCAAAACCCAGTTGAAGAAAGATGTAAAGAATTTGCAAGCAATGAATTAACCCAAGATATTAAGTTTACCCCCATTGCAATTTGTTGCTTTTTTCCACTTCAACCTTTTTGAAAGACTGCAGATGCGATTTTCCTGTATAGAAAGAGAAAAAAAATACTACTATGAATCACCTAATTTTGCTTTTCTTCAAACAAAAAGGGTACCGTTCTTTTGTCGGGAAAAATTCTCCCCCAACTTCTGTCATTTTTCTACATTTCTTTTTGGCATTAGGAACATAACGAGTTGGCTGTGTACTAAATCAGACCCTGCTATGGACATTCATGCTTGCATGGAGTTGCCATGTCATATTCCTTTAGTGGGCGACTTTTAGCATTGGAGTAGACTTTTTAAGTTAAGTGTTTTTCCTATTTGGCAAGACTTTTTCCCCATGATCTACCCTCATTAGAGATGCTCTTACGCAATGGTCTAGGGACGTTTGGGCAAAGGTGGCAATTCAACAATATCTTCCACCAAATGTATGTGAGATTATCCCACTATCCACACTCGTGCATGGTGGGAGACCGTTGGGGTATCTACACACAGTTGGGTCCCCTCTTGTATGTGAGCACCCACACAGTTGTTCCAAAAATCTTCCACCATGTGTGTGCATGATGGGAATTCAGGACTAGGGCAGTTGCCACCCTAAAGTTTCGAAAATTTCCAGCATAATTAATTTATGTATATCCATCCCACCAACAATCAATTTAGCAATTCAACTTCTGGAGTGAGATGAAGTCCTCATGAGTATCAACTAATTATAAAGTTCCTAATTATGTAAATTCTATAAGACCGGACGTCTCAAATTTGGTTCTAAGTCCAACATTGAATTTTCCATATATATCATGCACAATTTATAGATTCCTTCCTTGCTATTGTCGTTGATGACCACAATCTGCTAGACCATCTCCATCTTTTTCACCCATTGAAGTATTAGATTCTTCATCCATATAATTGCTCTTCAATCATACCCATTAGTGTTTAGAAGGAAAATCCAAGAGTTTTTCTTTTAGATGTTTTTGCTAGAACTTGTAGAAACATGAAGCTTTTACTTAAAACTCCAAACATTTGAAAAAGCAAAATGGAAGGAATGGATTAGTTGGGTTAGGTAGACTAGACCAAGTGTAAATAGTATCATTGTAGTAGAGTAGTGTTGACTTAATAGATATGATTGTATTGTACTAGAAAGTCATCAAGTGTCTTGTATATGTATCGCCATTTCCATTGTAAACCGTGTGAGGAGAAATCAATCAAAAACTTCATATCTTCTTCTCTCTTGTTCTTCTCTTTCTTGCTCTTTGCAACAGCAACTTAACATCTGCATTTCTATTGCTTTTCCACTGCGTTCTTTGTCTGATTCTTGCTGCACATTTACTGGTTATAACACCAGAAGTTAGAAACAAAATCCAACATTTGGTATCAAAGCTTCCATTGATCTTAAAGGCCTGTGAGAAAGAAGAAAATGGCAGGAACTGGGTTGTCTTCACTTCCAACTCCTACAGTGTTTGGAGGGGAAAATTATGAGTACTGGTCTGTCAAAATGAAGGCTTTCTTGATGGCACACAATCTGTGGGAATAAATGAGGAAGGTTACAAACCACCAGCAATAGATGCAACCCTTACAGTGAGTCAGTTGAAGCAGCATATGGATCAGTCAAGCAAAAATATGAAGGCTCTCTCGCTTCTTCACTCTACCATATCAGAAATGATTTTTCCCAAAATAGTGGCTATGACTTTAGCAAAAGAAGCTTGGGGAAAACTTCAAGAAGAGTTTATAGGTTCAGAGAAGGTGTGAGGGCTGTAAGAGTGCAAGCATTGAGTAGAGATCTTGAGAATATGAGGATGAAGGAAGTTGAATCAGTTAAAGATTACTCTACAAGAGTGGTTCATATTGTAAATCAACTAAAGTTGAATGGAGAAGAAGTTCCGGAGAAGAAAGTAGCCCAAAAGATTCTTATCATTCTCCTAGAGAAGTATGATGCAGTTACAATAGCCATAGAGCACACAAAGGATCTGTCAAGCCTCTCATTAACTGAGCTCACAGTTGCTTTGTTGGCCTATGAGCAAAGAGTGGCTTCAAGATCTGAAACTTCAAGTGAAGGAACATTTGCTGCAAGATATAGGCAGCAATACTTAAAAGGAAGTGGTGAAAAGAAGCATTATGATGAGAAGAAGAAGGGTAGAGGAATACTTATCCTCCTTGTGGACATTGTAAAAAGAACAACCATCCAGAGAAGTACTGCTGGAAAACAAAACAATACAGGTTCTGTAAGAAGTATGGCCAAATAGAGAAGAATTGCAGGGCCAAAAAGCAGCATCAAAATCAGCAAGGAAATTAGAATCAGCGTGGAAATCAGTTTCAGCAAGCTGCAGTTGCACATGAGAAGAAGGATGGAAATTTATTATTTGTTGCACTCCATGGGGCTGATAAGAATGTCCAGCAAGAGTGGTTTGTGGACAGTGGATGCGCAGATCATCTGACCAACATGAAGTAGATTTTCTGTCATCTAAACACTGATGTCAAAGCCTCCATAAAGATAGGAAATAGAGAAGCTCTTCCAACAAAAGAGATTGGCACCATTGCTGTCCAAACTAAAAAAGGTACAAAATGTATTGAGGATGTTTTATTAGTACTTGAGTTGAGCTTTAATTTGTTGAGTGTTGGCCAAATGCTTGAGAAGAATTATGCTGTGAATTTCAAAAACCATATATGCATGTTCTATATGATGTTGAAATTGTTTGTATTCCCATGAAAAATAAAAGCTTTAGCATTCAACAGAATAATTTGATTGCAAATATTTCAAAGGCTGATGTTGATGAATTTGGTTTGTGGCATAGAAGATATGGACATTATAACTACAAGTCTCTGTCCTATGTGCATTTGTATGATTTGGTGAGAAATTTACCTAAGATCACAGAACCAGGAGGAGTTTGTGAGAGTTGTAACTTAGGTAAGATGCATAGAGAGTCATTTCCAGCTGATGGAGCATAGAGAGCAACTAAAAAATTGTAGGTAGTGCATACAGACAACTGTGGTCCTATGAAAACTCCGTCTTTGAGTCAGAATTTGTATTTTGTGCTGTTTATTGATGATTATACCAGAATGTGTTGGGTGTATTTCATAAGGAACAAGTCTGATGTGTTCAATATATTCAAGAAGTTCAAAAATCTGGTGGAGGCACAATCTGGTTGCAGAATTCCGACTCTAAGATCAGATAATGGCAAGGAGTACACCTCAGCATATTTCAATCAATTTTGTGAGGAGTATGGAGTGCATCACCAACTTACTGTTCCATACATTCCACAGCAAAATAGAGTGGTTGAAAGGAAAAACAGATCAGTCATGGAAATGGCCAGATGTATGCTAGCTGAGAAGGGATTGCCAAACAAGTTTTAGGCTAAAGCTGCGTATACTTCAGTCTACTTGCAAAATAGACTCTTAACAAAGGAGGTGAAAGGCAAGACACCTATTGAGGCATGGTCTGGACAGAAACGTACAGCCAAACATCTGAAAGTTTTTGGTTCTTTGTGTTATACCCATGTTCCAGATCAGAAAAGAAGCAAGCTGGATCACAAGGCTGTGAAAGAGATCTTTCATGGCCATAGTTCTCAGTCAAATGGATATAGAATCTATAATCTAGAAACTGAGAAAATTATAGTTTCTAGAGATGTGAAAGTTGATAAAAATGCTAAGTGGAATTGGGAGGAATCCAAATCACAGCAGTAGCCAGTGGTTTTTCTAGACCAGCAAAAAGTCCATCTCCAACACCAGAAATTCAGCCTTCTATTTTAGAATCTAGTTCATCAAATGAAGGTCCATCCGAATCTTCTTCCAGTTCTAGTCCACCTCTTAGAGGATCTTAGAGGAACTAGGCCGTTGAATGAAATTTATGAGAAATACTACATGGCAATTGCGGAACCAATCAGCTATGATGAAGCAGCAAAATATCCTGAAAGGGTGGATGCAATGGAAGTTGAAATGGAAATGATTCAGAAAAATCAGACTTGAGAATTGGTTCCTAGACTCAGTGACAGAAAAGTTATTGGAGTGAAATAGATTTACAAAGCAAAATGAATCCAAATGGTTCAGTCTACAAGTACAAACCAAGGCTGATTGCTAGGGGATTTGCTCAAAAAAAGTGGTGTTGACTATTTTGAGACCTTCGCACCAATTGAAAGGATGGATACAATCAGGCTGTTGATTGCTCTAGCAGCCCAAAACAGGTGGAAAATACATCAGCTGGATGTAAAATCAACATTCTTCGATGGTGAATTGGGGGAGGACTTTTATGTTGAGCAACCAGAAAGTTATCACTCAAATCTAAATCCTAATCATGTTTGCAAGCTTAAAAAGGCCTTGTATGGATTGAAGCAGGCACCTAGAGCTTGGTACAGCAAAATTGATGGGTATTTATGTGCTAATGGATTCAGAAGGAGTGAGAATGAGCACACTCTATATGTCAAAGCTGATGAAAATTTTGATATCTTGATTCTTTCTTTGTATGTTTATGACTTGCTCATTACAGGAAGTAGCAAGGAGAAAATTGAGTTATTTGTTGTTGAATTGAAGAAAGAATTTGAGATGACAAATCTTAGAGAAATGAAGTATTTTCTTGGCATTGAGGTAGAGCAAACAGAAAAAGGAATCTTCATTTCTCAACAAAAGTATGCCACTGACATTTTGAAGAAGTTTAAGATGTTGGAATGCAAACCAGTTGATACTCCAGTTGCTATGAATACAAAATTGTCCAAAGAAGATGGAGATAAGCCAACTAATAAAAAAGAATAAAGAAGTCTTGTGGGGAGTTTGCTGTATTTAACAGCAACAAGGCCAGACTTGATGTTTGCAGCTAGTTTGCCTCCTAGATTCATGAGTAAGCCATCTCTTGCTCATTATGGAATTGCTAAAAGGGTTCTAAAGTATATCAGAGGGACCATCAGTCATGGCATCTACTTTGAGGGAGGAGTTGGCTCAGATTTGATTGGTTATTCAGACAATGATTGGGCTGGTTCAGTGGATGACATGAAAAGCACCAATGGTTATTTATTCTCACTTAGATCAGGTGCATTTTGTTGGAATTCAAATAAGCAAGAAGTGGTAGCTCAATCCACAGCAGAAGCCGAGTATATTGCAGCATCAGCAGCAGCGAATCATGCAATTTGGTTGAGGAAAATCTTGAATGATTTACAGCAAGTTTAGATTAATCCTACTATTGTCTTGGTGGATAACTAATCATCAATTGCAGTGGCTAAAAACTCTGTCAATCATGGGAGGACAAAGCACGTTAAGGTGAAGTTTCATGCTATTAGACTAGCTGAAAAAGAAGGAGAAGTTCATCTCCAATACTGTCCTTCAGAAGTTCAATTGGCTGATTTGTTCACAAAGGCTTTGCCCAAGGCTCGTTTTGAAGATTTGAAACATCAGGTTGGAGTATTATCTAAAAACTTCAAGGAGGAGAATGTAGAAACATGAAGCTTTTACCTAAAACTCCAAACTTTTGAAAAAGGAAAATGGCAGGAATGGCTTAATTTGGTTAGGTAGACTAAAGCAAATGTAACTAGTATTATTGTACTAGAGTAGTGTTGATTTAATAGATATGATTGTATTGTACTAGAAAGTCATCAAGTGTCTTGTATATGTATGGCCATTTCCATTGTAAATTGTGTGAGGAGAAATCAAGCAAAAACTTCATATCTTTTTCCTTCTTGTTCTTCTCTTTCTTGCTCTTTGCAACAGCAGATTAACATCTGCATTTCTATTGCTTTTCTTCTGCGTTCTTTGTCTAAATGTTGCTGCACATTTACTGGTTATAACACCAGAAGTCAGAAACGAAATCCAGCAGAACCGATCAAGTAAATACTTAAATAATTTCATATCTTGTTTGCTACATTTAGCTATATATATATCTTTATGATATTGAATAATCTAAAATATAATGGTTAATGATTGATATATATTTGCTAGTGGGAATTTTTTTTATTGGGTTGTCAAGTTAACAAGTTGATGGAACCTTTTGAGTTATTTATTGAATACATAAATCTTGCATTTTGATGTTTTTGTAGGAATTGATGTACTTCTGTGCAAGATGATATTATGCAAAAGAAATTCCATATTAAGTTGGTATCCAAATGTTGCTTTTGCCTTCATGGTGAGACTATGCTGCATACATTTGTTCAGTGTCCTTTAGCTAGTAAGGTTGGGCAAGCTTTTTCTTCAAATTTAGGTGTTGCAATGCCCCAGTGTAGTTCTCTTGTTCAGTTGTTGATGTTCTGGCTACTGAGAGCTGGTGTCGATAAGAGGCAGAAATTGGTTCAAATGTTGATATTGTGGTTTGTTTGGAGAGCTAGGAGCTATGCTAAGCACCAATATGTGTATTATAGCAGCAACACTATTTTATCTCAGGCTCATTTCTTACTCACTAAGATTGTAATAGATCACTGCAAACTGCTTTGCTGACTTATATATGAATATGATTATTTCTTGTTAATCTAGTTTATATTTTAATTTTATATATGTTAATTTTAATGGGCATGTGGTGATATAACTACGTAGAAGTAATTGAAATAAGTTTAAGAAAAAAAAAGGGGGATTTTCCTCGTTATCAATTAGCGCCACTCATTTGACAAAAAGTTTCCCTTACTGAGGGCCACTACTACCCAAGAACGCTTATTGTAGGTTCCTCTCATGCAATACAAACAGAACTGCCATTGCTTTTAAGCCATGCCTATAATTGCATTTGGCTTTAGAATTCTTATGTGAAATGAGAGAGATAAGGAACGAAATTGAATTGTGGATGTTATTTGGTACAAAGGGGTCTCACAAGATATGTATATATAATTAGTTGGACTACATTTAAACCTAACAGGGCAGAAAAAAGTAATAATATTGAAAAACAAAAGGGATTATCCTGCCATATACACATGTAAGGGCAAATCATTGAGAAAACCTATAGACAATGGAAGCTGATATATATTGAAAATGTTCAATCACTTTCCGGAGATGCTGTAACAGCACCTCCGACCCCAATGCATGCCAGGTGTATTTTAAATCTACGCGGCATGCATTAATACATAGTACTTGAAAATTATCGTATATATATAGTTATTTTTGATGGACAAAAATCTTTTTGAAATTTCTAACGGACCTAGGAGTCCGTCTGAATTATATTTCCCCCTTATGCTCCCAAGGAGATTCAAAACCAAGACCTGGCGGTTAGAGAGTAAAGTCCCGACTGCCAAGCTAGCATGCGTTCTTGTTAACATATTGCTCCGAAATTTATATAAAGTATACTCGAGTAATTTTGCTAATTAAAAAATATTGAATTTTCCTTTCAAACATTGGGGGCTTTTTATTAATTAAACTTTGGTAAATATTATTTCAAGATCTATCCTTTATTGTCTAAATTTATTTGTCTATATCAATTAATATAAAAATTTTTTATACTAGTTTTCTAGACCATAATATATATTTATTTTTTATTAAAAAAGTCGGTCTATTAAAATTTTTTTTGGTTCTATTAAAATAAAAATGTGATTAATGTGAATTTTTTGTTTTAAAACCCCAATAATTAATAAAGTGTTTTATTTACAGCTATTGTTTTAAACATTAACCACTAATATTGTTACAAATGGATTTCCAAACATTATAAGAGTACATGTAATTGATCTTTTCATAAGACAAGTGTACGGGTCATATATGCGAATGGAGTAGAAAGAAATGATTATATATGCATGCACATGCCACACACATGTCCAATAATAGTTGATGGGTGACACCTAACTACTCAATGCTTTCTTACCTACAATGATGGTTATGCATACTGAAATTTCATTTTTTATATTTATTTATATTTCATGTCAATTGGTATCCAATGTGGAGATTGTTCGCATTTATTGTTTTTTTTTTTTTTTGCTCTTTTTTCTAACTTTAGTTTATACTTTTAATTATAGATACAAAAATATAAATTATTTTCTATTTCATATTTAAGAGTTGTTGATTATTAATAAGACTTTTAATTTTTTGTAACGTTTTAAATTTAGAATAGAATTTTACTTGCTATATATATATCAGTTAACTTATCTTCTAATTTGTAAAAAAGTTAATATATATCCTATATATTTTTTACAATTTAAAAGTTAATATATATTCATTATAGAACATTGTGCATATTAAAACCTATCAATAAAGTAATTGGATGAATTATTATTATAACTAAAAAATAAAATTTATCTCAAACTTATTGAAAAAGTTTTAATTAACAATATTTAGTATAATAAAGAAAGAAAACTTTTAAGATTTTATAAAGGAAAATTAAGATATATTTTTAAATATATTTCTGACGGAAATGTATACTTTCCGTCGCAAATTTCCAATGGAACTTTAAGTCGGTCCCAAATTCTGTCAGAAATTTCTAACGGTTTGTCGTTGGAAATTTCCGACGGAACTTAATTTCCAACGGCTTTCATTTCCGACGGAATAAAAATCCGTCGGAAATTTCTGATGGAAAGCCATTTCCGTCAGAAATTTCTGATGGATTTTCGTTCGTCGGAAAAAATCCATCAGTGATACCCTATTTTCTATTTGTGATTCTAGAAAATTAATGAAAGCCTTCCACCTGAAAAAAGAACGCCTATAAAAGCTTTTACAAGTTTCAAATAAATATGCCTCTTTATTGTTTCTAACGAATTCATTATAAATCATCTTCAAAATACTTGAACTTTCATGCATGCTTTATCTTATTATAATATTTTCCCAGCCTCTTGAAATTTTTCATGTAAAACTATATGGGTGTATAAGAAAGTTAAAAATATCATAATAATTTTATTTTTGATTACTAATTTATTATGGAAAGGAATACATGTAATAGATATGATATGAGGCCTCTTGATAAGGGAACCGACCTAATCGGTCGGTTATAGATATCCATCGAACTAATAAGAGCCAAACTAAGCCGTTAGTGAAAACAAGTGATCCTAATCATACACGTAGGTGGTGACCAGATACACGTGGACGCCACCTATCAATCGGACCAGACAAGTGGAGTGCATGCCCCGAAGTACTCCACTTAGCCATTTCTTCTTATAAATACCCCCACCATGTTAGTGAAAGGGGGGATTTTGGGCTGGATTTTTCATTTATTGTTTTGTCAACATTAAGCTACCGAGCTACTTGCCTTATAAGGAGAAAGAAAGGAAACTAAGAACTATCAAGGATAATTTAATTGTAGGGAGCAGTTTAGTTCTAGCCTAAATCGTTGTCAACAATTTGACACTAGAAGGAGGGCCGGTTAACAAACACGTTACCATGAGCAACAATCAATCAAATGCAGCCAAGTCTCTTTATCGAACAATGAGAGATGAAGATCCCCTTCCCGCCGATGAGTCGGCCACCATTCCCAGTCCAATTCCAGCACCACCGATATCTCAACTTGTAGTTGATGAGATTCTTCAAATCATGCAACGCATGCAACAACAGCTAGACCAAATATAACAGTACCAAACCCAGAAATCCGAAACAACTAACCCGGATGTGGTGCATTCTGGGCAACGGGGGCATAAAGAAGATGCTGGAAAAGGTGCCAAGGTGGGAACCCTAAAGCTAGACCAGAGCCACGTCGATGAAAGCCCACAACCTTCTAAGGTAGGCTGAACTGCATTCCGCGGTAAAAATCCGGGTGAACGTTTAAAGTACCAAAGGACCGAAGTTTCGAGATCGGTCACAAAACCACCTCCTTTCGACCCGGAAGTGAAGACAAACGGCTTAGTAAATGAGAGGTTCCAAACCTCCCAATGCCAAGATCTCTGTTTAATGCCACTGCCTAGCGAGCAAAAACTGAGCTCTTGGAGATGAGGCGCCGACTAGCCGAGCTAGAAAGGAAGTACACCGAGTCTCCCCAAGGCGGATACTCTGAGCGCAGACATTCCCCCTTTAGTGTGGACATTCTACAAACTCCATTGTCGAAGCTGAAATTGCCCCACATGTCACCATACACCAGAGAGACTGACCCCAACTCCCACTTAGACAGGTTTATGTCTTGGATGGAACTACTGGGAGCTGGAGAATCAGCGATGTGTAGGGCCTTCCCTACTACCCTGGGGGATATCCCCACTAAATGGTTGAGGAAACTCCCCTAAAACATGATCTGGAGTTGCGAAGAGCTGTCGTCACAATTCTTGTCACAGTTTATGGGAGTGAAAATCAGAACGACACTAGAGGAAAAACTAGTGACAGTGAAACAAGGAGCCACCGAGACTCTGAAGTCCTACCTGGACCGCTTTAACAAACAAGTGTTGGAAACAGAGAAAGTAACGGATGGATGACACTTTGTTGATGGCTGTCGTATCAGGATTACAACATGAGAGCCGGTTCTGTGGTCATTCTAAGAGGTCGGTCCTAAGAGCTACCACGAGTTCCTAAAAAGGGCAGAAAGATATATTAGCGCTGAAAATGCCATAGCCCGACCTGCTAATGTGAATATAGTCCCTGACACAAGTACAGGAAAGGGAGGCAATATTTCATCGGATGCTTCAAAATCCAGGAAGAAGAAGGAGTCCAGGTACCTAGGACGGGAAAAATAGATGACTCAAGGACGACACTTTCACCACCTTAACCGCCTCTTCATAAGAGATTTTCACACAAATATGTCGGGAAAACATCTTACTCGAACCAAGACCTATGTGGACTCAACCCTCTCAGTTAGACCAGGGCAAATATTGCCGATACCACAGGTCTGTCGGCCATGAGACTAATGATTGTCGCGATCTCAAACGAGAGTTGGAACGCCTCATTGAGAAGGGCTATTTGAAAAATTCATGGCACTACCTAACTGCAATAACAAAGAAATGCCACCTGTAATTCCGAAACTGACACCGACGTCGAACCAAAGTCGATGAGGGGGCAGAGATTCATACCTGATCAATACCAACTCATATGCCTCGCCATCATGAAGGCGGCAGCGCCAGCTTGTGGGATAGGCGAGGAGTAGCTATCAGGTCTGTGACGTTCCTGAAAGAACTGCTCTACCAGAAATATTCGTTTCATTCTCAGAAGAGGACGCGAGGGGCATATTGCAACCCCACGACGATCCCCTAGTCATATCGTTGAGATATCGAGGGATTTGAAATCCATAGAGTGTTTCGCCAACATGCTATATCTCGATGCGTTCACACAGATGGGAGGTCGGTTAAATCAGCTGTCCCCAACAGCTAACAACATTCAGGGCTTCATGGGAAATTCAATCCATCCTTTGGGACAGATTCCATTAATTGTGGAGATGGGAGTCTTCCCCAGAATAAGGCGTTTTCAAACTATTTTCATGGTGGTAAACATCCTATCAAATTACAAAGTAATATTGGGAAGACTATCCTCCAAGAGACCAAGGCCGCCATCTCAATTTACCACCTCTGCCTTAAGTTCCCAACACCATTTGGACCCGGGACCATAAATGGAGATCAGCGAATTGCTAGGGAATGTGATCATGGGATCCGACCTGTACAGGTCAACACTTTAACCCCCAGCCAATCTAACTGCGAATAGCCATTGGACGTAGACCCTCACGTCGGCAGCAAGAGGAAAACCCCCAGCCTTGAAGGAGATCTTGAGACTGTCAGCATATTGGATGGCTGACCTAACGTGGAGATCCAGATAGGTCGCGACCTGGGAGAACCAATGAGGGGAGAACTGATAAACTTTTTGAGAGCGAATCTGGATGTATTCGCCTGGACCCATTCATATATGGAAGGCATTGACGCTGCCGCCGCATGCCATCATCTTAACGTCAGCCCTTGTACTAAGCTTGTTGTACAAAATTTACGAAGATTGGGACCCGAGAGGTCAGAGGCTTTAGCAAGGGAGGTCGCAAAGCTGTTGAGTAATGGAATCATACGGGAGGCATTTTACCCCAGTGAGTGGCAAACCCAGTACTAGTGCTCAAAACAAATGGGTCTTGGAGACTCTGCATTGACTTTACCGACCTTAACAAAGCTTGCTTTAAGGATTGCTTCCCCCTCCCCACATCGATCAAATGGTGGATGCTACAGCTGGACATGAGCTAATGACATTCATGGATGCGTATTCTGGGTACAATCAAATACCCATGGCTCCCGAAGCTGAAGAACTAACCTCTTTTTTCACAGATAGAGGATTATATTGTTACAAAATGATGTCATTCGGGTTGAAAAATGCCAGCGCCACATATCAACGTCTGGTTAACAAGATATTCTATCACTTGATTGGGAAAACGATGGAAGTTTATGTGGATGACATGCTGGTGAAGAGTAGGAGAGCCTCAGACCATCTCGGCCACTTAGAAAAAGTGTTTGATGTGCTTAGAGCATACCGGATGAAATTAAACCCAAAAAAGTGCTCCTTTGGTGTTTCTTCTAGCAAATTTTTGGGGTATATGGTAAGCTAACGGGGAATTGAGGCCAATCCCGATAAAATACAAGCTCTCCTATAAATGAAGTCTCCAACTACTATAAAGGAAGTCCAAAGTTTGACCGGCAAGTTAGCCACGCTAAACAGATTTGTTTCACGGGCTACAGACAAGTGCTGACCCTTCTTTGAAGTCATCAAAAAAGCCAACAAGTTCGAATGGACATTAGAGTTCCAAGAAATAAAGAAACACTTGGCCTCCCCACCCTGTTGTCCAAACCAACTCCAGAAGAGACTCTGTGCTTGTACCTAGTGGTTTCTCCAATGGCAATAAGCATCGTCCTCATAAGATCGGAGTCCAGCGTACAACACCCTGTATACTATGTGAGTCAATCTCTCCACAATGCCGAACTCCGATACTCGTCCATGGAAAAGTTGGCTTTCTCGCTCATCATGGCCTTTAGAAAGCTCAAGCCTTATTTCCTGAAGCAAGTACTCCACCGGCTGGAGCTGCCCAGCAGGCTGATGAAGTGGGCAGTTAAATTGGAATAGTACGACCTATAGTATTGTCCTCGCCAAGCTATCAAGGGATAAGCTCTAGCTGACTTTGTGGCCGAATTCACTCCCTCCATACAAGAAGAGAGTACGGACGATCGACCTTGGAGATTATACGTAGACGGCTCGTCAACAGAAAACCAGGCCGGGGCTAGAATTGTTCTCATCAGCCCTGATCATCAGTAGTATTGTTAGGCCTTACAATTCGACTTTCACGCCACTATAGACCGAGCTATGGGAGTTAGGTTTGTTGAAGCCATGAGTTACTCCCAGCTTGTGGTAAATCAAGTACGGGGAATCTTCGACGTCAAGGAAGATTCATTGATAACCCTATCACAAGTTGGCCCTTGTTGAACTGGCGAAATTCCACCAGGCTTTGGTGAAAAGAATATCATGTGGTGAAAACTCCCAAGTGGATGCCCTGGCCAGGCTGGCAACCAGCGAAGGAGCGAACACCTTGAAATGTGTGCCTATAGCTCGATTGAGCTAGCCGTCGTCCCAGAAGGCGTTAATCAGTGGTATAGTACCATCCTTGAGCAACTGGATGACCCCAATAATCCAGTACCTCGAGGGGGTCACTCTACCCGTGGATCATATCGAGGCCCGTAAGATAAGAATCAGGTCGGCTCGTTTTACTATAGTGCAAGGACAGTTATATAAGCGAGGCTTTTTCACTCTACTATTGAAGTGCCTGACCCCAAAAGAAGTACAGTGTGCATTGGAAGAAGTATACCAGGGGGCATGAGGAAACCACACTAGGAGGCAAGCTCTCGCTTATAAACTGATCAAACAGGGATATTATTGGCCTACTTTGAAAAGGGACACGAACAAATTTTCCCAAATTTGTGACAAATGTCAAAGATGTGCACCCTTTTTGAGAAACCCACCTGCAGACCTGACACTGGTGATGAGCCCGTGGCCCTTCGTCAAATGAGGGGTAGATTTAATCGGCCCGCTACCAATGGCGAAAGGCGGAGTTTGGTTTGCTATTGTTGCCGTTGATTATTTTACGAAGTGGGTGGAAGTAGAACCCCTGGCCAAAGTCACGGAGCAAAAGACAACTGATTTTGTGTGGAAGTCCCTCATATGCCGCTTCGGGCATATAATCGCATTCCATAGTCACTGATAATGGAAGACAGTTCGACAATGAACACTTCCGAGACTTCTGCGAAAGGCATAGAATCCGAAAGCCCTTCTCCACACCTAACCAACCCCAATCAAACGGACAAGTAGAAGCGGTAAACAAAGTCATCAAGCACACCCTCAAGACAAGGTTGGAAGGATTAAAAGGTAGGTGGGCAGAAGATTTGCCAGCCGTATTGTGGTCTTACTGTACTACGGCCAGGTTCTCTACAGGAGAAACCCCATTTAGCCTCACCTATGGAACGGAAGCTGTGATCCCGGTTGAAATGGAATTCCCCACCTTTAGAGTCAAAAACTTTGACCAAGAGATCAATCCCACACTTATTCATACCGATCTCAATCTCTTAGAGGAAAAGAGAGAGCTTGTTGCCATAAGAAACGCCGCCTATAAGCAGAGAAGTGCCCGATACTATAACTGTAAGGTGAAAATTTGAGCGTTTGTTATCGAGGATTTAGTCCTGAGAAACTCCAGAACACCAAGGACATGGCTGCAGAGACGCTAGCCGTGACCTGGGAAGGACCTTATGTGATTTCAGGTGAGTTGGCAAACGCGGCTTACAAGCCCGAGACCCTGGAGTGCTGAGCACCTCAAGAAGTATTTCAGTTAACTAGGGGTGAAGAACTCTTTTTGTCTCAAAACCTTACGGGGTCAATTTTTTGTCACATTATAAATCTCCCATGAGGTCGGCTACAAGTTATGTACATATGGGCCGAGCTTTTATACTTTGTAATATGAAAAGGTAATGAAACAAGAAGAAGATTCGTCCTTTTTTGCAAACAAAGCGTTGATGCTGTATAATCAACCGCGCCTTAATGTTTATAAGTTTATCGATGCCAGATATGAAAACACGAAACCAAATACAAGGATGGCTCTGATCAATATTTCTCTACACACAAGTAAAGCAGAATGGTGTCATTTCATTAGTCAGAAGACATCGATATCAGATGCTTACAAGTCTATTAATCAGCATAAAAAAAAAGAGACTAAAGAAACAAAAATTCTATAACTACAAAACGTTGAGGTCGGAGTCAGGGCTCTTGATTCTCTACTGGAGGAGCCCCTCCCTCCTCAGCTGTGCGTTCTCCTTCCTCAACCAGAGCATCATAGAGCCCTTGCGTCTCTTTGTAGGTATCGAGCTCCTTGTGCAAGAACTCCACAGGATTGCTAGGTTTGTGAGCAACAAGGCTCCCGATGATCTCATCATACGCAACTACATATGTGAGGTTGAGGTCGGTGTTATAATCATCGGAGGCCTTGTACCCCTCAACGGCTGAGACCTTGGTTGCGAGCCTGACCTCCTCAACCTTCTTCTCCAGCTCAGCCGCGCGGCACTTCTCCGGACCCTCCCGAGCTGACCTCTCAGCCATGGCGAGTTTTTCCTTCTCAAGAGACTTAGCCATCAGTCTCTTTACCTCGCTTTCCGCCTTTTGCCGCTTGGCGACCTCAGCCCTCAGATTGGAATCAGAACGGGCCAATTTCTCCTTCAGGTTATCCACTTCCTCCTCCCTGTCCCTGGCCATTACAAGGGCCTTCTATTGGTAGTTCAATGCCCTGCCCATATACGCGATTGAAGAAGCCACAGTGTCCTCCATGGTCATTTTGTTGGACATAGACTCCTCCCACACATTCGAAGCCCAAGCTGGCGCCTCCATGGCCCATTGAATGGAGCAAGGAAGGTTCTTCGTGGTTGAAGGCGTGGGAGATGAGGTCTTGTAGTACTCCAAGCAGCACTCTGGGAACTGCCCTGTCATCTTCTCTGCTACTTGTGACCTTGTTGGATAAATACCCAGCTAGTTGGCTCAAAGGGCGGGGTTACAGCATTCGACTGATTCCCGGGATGAACAGGAAAAATTTCTTAGCTTGACCTAGGGAGCTCGGTACCTTCAGATCTCGAGCCCTCCTCAGAACGACATGCTGGAAATGTCCTTCGATGTTGCACATCTTCTCCAGATTGGCGCTCCTCAGCTTGTCTCTTTCCTAAAGGCTGAGAGAGGGCCGATTGTTCCTTCCTGGAACTAGCCTTCCGAGCTGTGACCTTTTGGGCCATGGTGAGTTCCTTGGGCAGTATTCTCTTCTCAACAATTGGAACTTTATGAGGGATGCGAGGAGCTGGATAAACAAAATAGTCAAAACTCTGACTCTTAGATATTCTTAACAAGGCTAAAAAAGGTCGTACCTTTAGGAACTGGGGTCAACACTTCAATTGGAGAGACAGATGCCAGGCCAGCCCGGAATAAATTCTCTTCGATTAGCAAGAATTTCAACGAGCTATGGAGTCCGCCTTGGGCAGCGATGATAGCCACGTGCTTCAAATATTCCGTGCTGACCTCTGGAACATGAATCCCTGAAAACGAAAAAAAAAAAGATAAGTAGTAGAGAACCTCTGGGTACAAACCCTAAAAAAGGCTAATACTTACTGCGCCTAGGTTGGTATAAAAAGGGGATAGGTCTATCATTGGGATGATCCAGTGGTGCCCAATCCCCACCAACATAAAACCACCTATCTTTCTAGTCCTTCATAGACTTAAGTCGGTCAGTAATTAATGTCTGCCGACCTTTGCGCTTCATGAAATAGAACCACTCAGACCCATTCTGTCACACGTCCAGAACTCATAGTGGTAGTTTAGCTCGTCAAAAGTCGGTTTGGGGCAATCCGACAATGCAAACAATCTTGAAAAATGTCGTGATTGCCCTCCACCCGTTAGGAGCAATCTGGCTGGACGCAAGCCCCCACTCTCTGAGGAGGTCTGCTATGAGGGGAGTAAAGGAAAACCGAACTCCAGCTTCCAACATTTGCATGTTCGCTGTCACGCATCCTTCCAGAGGCCAATCCGCCCTTTCTGAAAAATAGGGCAGGAAAAAATGCACCGAGTCGGGAACCCTATACTTCCTTTTCCAATAATTTAGTTCCTACTCGGCAGCAATGGACGGAAGGTCTTTGAAGAAAAGGGTGATGCATATGGCCCCGTGCATGGAGGAGGACATTGCCATCTATTTTCCCCTTCGACACCTCTATTGGGAATCCTAACAGCCAAGGGAAGCGCCTCAGAGCTTTTCCCTTCCTCAGCCAACATTGTACTCTCTATTTCTGTCTAAACCTCCTCAAGAGATTCATCAATCGACCAAACGACTTCCTCCCCAGACGATTTGCCTAAGACTTCTGCTACTTTTTTTCCTCTGTCAGCCATTGCTACCACAGTAACGGCGGTAGAGTCGCCAGAGTTCCGTGGTGAACGCTCCTTATTTTCTTGACTCATGGTTAACGGAATGGACATGAGTGGCTAAAATTAGTGAAATGCAAAGAATGTAAACCGGTTTTTTACCTGGGAATCACTCACGAAGATACTGAAGAAGAGAGTTGGAAGACACTGGATGGATATTTCCGTCGTAAGATGCAAAAGAAGCAAAAGGGAGAGACAAAATGAAGAAACCTTCTTTTATTAGGGTAAAACCTCCAAAACCCTACGAATTCCTGGGGTCATCATTAAGTACTGCCACCCTTTGCAATTCCCAAGCGCGACCATCCAAATCCACCATTAATGAGCCAACACGTGTCCCAATACCCTGAATCAACACGGAGACACTTCGTTAGAGTAATATTGCTGAGAGGGTCTCTTTTTTCTTTACATAAAATCGAGTTCACCCCATCACTTGCAAGAGCAAGCGAACTCGAGGAGGTAATTGTTGATAAGGGAACCGACCTTATAGGTCAGTTATATATATCCACCGAACTAATAAGAGCCGAACTGAGCCAGTTAATGGAAACAAGCGATCCTAATCATACACGTGGGTGGTGACCAGATACACATGGACGCCACTTATCATTAGGACCAAACACGTGGAGTGTATACCTCGAAGTGCTCCACTTAGCCATTTCTTCCTATAAATACCCCCACCATGTTAGTGAAAGGAGGTGATTTTGGGCCAGATTTTTCATTTATTGTTTTCCTATAAATACTCCTCCCCCGATCTTTTTTATTTTTTAAATTAAAATATTGATTTTTTATATTTTACCAAAAATGTCCCTAATTTAAACGACGAAATTAACGAGTTCCGTCACTAAGGACTAAATTAGGGATTTCTTAAAAGGTTGAGGACCTAATGAAGGACAATTAAAGGTTAGGGACGTTATGTGTAAATTACCATAAAAAATGTCAAGAAGATTATTTCTATTCTTATCTTAATTTATAATAATAAAAAAAATCTAAAGTCCAACAATTTTTTTTTGAAGTATATTTACAATCCGCATCATGACTACAAGTGCATATGGATATATATCATCTTGAAATATAGCGCACATAAATCAACAATATAAACCTCTATATAGGGGACTATAAGAAATCAAACCCCTATACATGAGACTACAAACTATACATAAAATGTAGACAAACCCCTACGTGGAGAGAATCGAACCTGAGACCTCTACATCACAGGGCCTCAACCTTAGCCCCCTAGCCAAATTAGCTAAGTCCTCATTGGCAAAATCCAACAATTTATTTTTTTCTAAAATTAGACTAAGACTAATAGTTAAAGTGGCAAAAGCATCTCTTATCAAAACAAGATCTTGTATTTGATTATGAACCCCAAAAGTTCTTTCAATAGTACAATTAAAAAAATTCTAAAATCACAATAAGCCAAAGAAATGATGGACTAAACACACTCCCGTTCATGTTTATACATTTTTGAATCCCCAGTTGCAACTCCACAAACTTTAGTTTCCCCTTTTTTTTTCTTTTTTGCCTCTATATATTGGAAGATTCCTTTAACAATAGCTCAAAAACCTAACTATTAGAGCATCTCCAATGCATGTAGGTGGAGATGAAGGTGAAGAGGAGAGAGATTGTGAGGAGATAATTATTTAAAATGAATGAGTGGGTAGAAAGGGGTGTAGGAAAAAAAGCGGGAAAAGTAAAAAAGAGGAGAGAGATAGATAGAAATTCAAAAATAATGATAAAATAGTAGTGGAGAAGGTAGACATTGGGGTGTGATTTTAGACCTTGAGGTTGACGCTAGGAGAGAAAAGTGAGGATAAATTAGTGTAAATGAGAGAAAAGTAATTAAAAGAAAAATAAAAGAAAGTAGGAAACATATGGAGTCCACCTTATTTTTTTTTGTGTGTATGACCTTTGGAGGTCCACCCTGGCCATTAGAAATGCTTAGAAGCACAAACGATTGTCATCACACGTAGTTCGAGGTGGCTAGGAAGCTTCACTTCTTATCCATTCCCGTCTTACTAGCTTGTCGCCATCTTTTTGTTGGGAATTAGACTCAAAATTAATTGTCAAAGATGAAGGGTTCATCCATGTCAATTTTTAGTCATGGAGTTCAAATATGAAAATGATATACTACCAGATATTTATACGGAGTGTTAGATATGTATTATTTGACATGTCATATCATCTCCTAATACGACTAAATATCCAACGGTAAATCAGTACTCAATTTTAATATATCAAAAGACGATGATAATAATAAATAATAAGTAAATATACTCTTATAAGAGGCGGAAAAAAGAAATTGTAGTTTTTAAAAGACACAAGTATCCTTGTCAAGCTACTGAGTGTTGGAGAATAAGCACGGAGTTAATGGAAGTTTTGACGGAAAGAGACGGAAGGTCCTTTTCCGCATGAATAGTGATAGTTTAGGGTCTAATTTGCCAAAACAAAAACGATATGGTCCTTTTCCGCATGAACAATAATACGTTAGGGTCTAATTTGCTAAAGTAAAAATGATAGGGTCCATTTTCACAGTAACCTCGTACGTTATGGTCCTTTTGCGCCAATTAGCCTTATCATATTATGTCCCCAACATCACTTTCCATTCTCAACCTTTCAATTTTCAACATTAACCCCTATCAATATGACTGTTATGTCTTTAGTTCTTTATTTCAACTATGGATCCCCAGCCTTTCAATTTTTATATTATTTTATCCCCATTATTTTTTACGCGTGTAGGACCCTTAACAGTTTATTTATCATCGCGTTACGCCCCTAACAACACCTTCCAAACTCAACTTTCAGTACTAGTTTTAATTCCTATTAAAATTACCATTATAATTTTAGTTATTTAAATAAAAAATAAAAAATAAAGAATAATATAAAATAAGAACTCTACCCATTATAGCCCGTAGTGATAACAAAAAACTCGATCTATACCAAATTGAATGGATACCTAATTCGCATAAAAACATTTCCATTCCAAGAGTCAGTGTAATAGATTGGATTGAGTTGTTTGATTCATCACATATCACGTAGCAAATATGGATCAAGGTGGATAAAAAATCATTTCAATATACAAAAAAAGAAACCGAACCTTAATGCGATAATTCTAACTTTTTGTAGATCTACAATTGGTGAATCACAGAAAGGCAATAAATGAAATGAGAATAAAGTATTATAGTTATGTTTATTTTTTATAAATCAAAAATCTATTTTTTGGTAGAACTACCAAATTTGTATTCACCACGTGATTTGTGGTAGATCAAGAAATCGGATCCGATTCATCACGCTAATACTTAGATCGACAACTTTCTTCGATTTGAATTTGATATCTATCAAGACCGTTATAGATTGAGTTTTTTGTTACTATTATTTCTGACTGTTTTCATAGGGTTGTGTTGGAGTGAGGTAGAGAGGGTGAACTTTTTATTTTATATTATTCTTTATTTTCTATTTAACTAATTAATGGTAGTAACAGTAAAAATTAAAATATTAAATATGAAAAATGTTAATAGGTATATAATATGAGAAAACATGAAACGTTGGAGTTTTCATGCGCCCAAAAATAATGAAGACAAATTGTATAAAAATTAAAAGATTGAGACCTATAGTGGAAATAAAGAATCAAGGGTATAATAGTTATTTTAGTAGGGGTTAATCATAAAAATTAAAAGGTTGGGGACAAAAAGTAACGTTAGGGACATAATACATAATAAATGAAATGTTGAGGACTTAGTAGGCCCAAAAAACTGAATGAGGATAAAATTGATATAAACTTAAAAAGTTGGGGACCTAAAGTGAAAATTACCCTTAGCCAAAGTCTTGCAATGCAAGGAAAAAGGATGAAGAAATTAAGAAAGTTAATTAATTAGGTTTCATGGAAGATTGTTTATTATAAACACGTCTTCCGTTTCCTCTATTTAATTGTGTGTGAAAAATAAAAGAAGTTGTGGGTGCCAAGGAGTTGTAAGTCTAGAGAGAATTCGCGTGCCAAAGAATTGAGAAAGTCATACGGCTGAATTGAATGAATTTTCTAAGGAGAGTATTACTCTTCCCCAACTCCTAATTACATGCAGCCGCATGAGAGTGTACTCTCCCTAAGAGGAGAGTAATACTCTCCCTAGCCAGACTGCTGAATTGAAAAGAGGTCATGACAAAAGTAAATTGACATGCCAAATAGGAAAATTGAGAAAAATTGAGAGAGGTCACTGCAAGGAAAAACTGCAGCCATGTATTTGATGATTTGTTTTGGTTTTAGAGAGAGACAAGAAGACAGCTAGAGAGAAAGAGTTGTTGTACGCGAGTCAATTACGGTATACATTGAGCGCTCTAGATTCATATAGGAAGAGAGTGGTAGGATAAAGAAAACATATGACTGTAAGGTTTTTCCTTGTCAATAAAGGGTCTTTTCTTGTGGTAGTCGGTGGCTTACCGAGCCATATTAATTGATGTTTTTTCTCTCTTTTGTGCTCTTTTTTTTTTTCCACAGCATGAGTTATTGTAAGAAAAAACTGATTAATTTCCCAACATCTTTTTCATATGTGCATTTATCTGTCTCCAATTTAGTTATCATTTCGTTTCTTTTTTTTTTTTTTTAACATCTTATGTTAGCCATCAATGTTTTTTCTCATTCTATTTTAAATTTGAATTTGTTGAAACAAATTACATTCACATATGAATTTCCTGGGAAAATCAATATCGACTGTACAAATTTCATCCATTCAATTTTATTCATTCTCTCTCTTAATTCAACAAAAAAATGTGAAGGCTAATCAGCATGTGCCAAAAGGATAGAAGTGGTGAAATTGTTAAGCTAGAAAACACAATTCCATCTACAAGTACCCGAATGAAATCTTTATCTTTATATATAGAAAGTAACTAAGAGATCTGATGGTGCTTTTCAAGACGAATTGCACCTTTATAAATGGCGGAAACCAGAGAGAGAGGCATATGGATGGTAAATGTTGATGGGGCAGTTTTTAACAACCTTAATAAAATAGGTTGTGGTATGGTGGTTTGGGATGATATGTCATCTTTTGTTCGTGCCAAAGTTGCTTCGTTTGATTGAGCGTTTGAACCTAGACTAGCTGGGGTTATAGGTGTTCGTGAGGCTCTTAAGTGGGTTAAAGATTTGGCGTTGAACAATGTAGAGGTCGAGATGGACGCCTTAGTCGTCTATCTAACAAGCTATATCTAGTTCATCTCCCGATTTTACACATTTTGGACTAGTTGTTTATGAGTGTCAGAAACTTTGTAATGAAATATGTGATATCAAGCTTTCTTTTGTTCCGAGATCTACGAACTATATTGCTCATCGATTAGCTAGAGCTTCTGGTTCCATGACAGACTCCTTTGAGTGGATTGGTCTCCCCCCACTATTATAGCCGATGTACTCTATTCTGATGTTATGAATGAATAAGTCTTTTCTCCTCAAAAAAAAAAAAAAAGAAAAAAAGAAAAAAAAGAAAAGTAACTAAGATTCTAGAATTCTTTTTCCACCTAAACAAGATTTCAGAATCCCTTATTTATTTATTTATTTTTCTTTTCTTTTAACTTTTTTATTCATCGCTTTTTCTCTTTTTTGCTATTACATAACTACCCACTAACTTTTTTCTACTTTGTAACCACCCACTAATTTTTTCCTTTTTTTCATCTTTTTTTTTTCCTTTTTTATTTACTTTTTTCCATTTTTCCTATAAAAACCCACTAATTTTATTATCCTTTTTTCATTTTTCCCCTTATTCATCCTTTTATCAATTTTCTTTTCCCTCTTTTTTCCCTTCTAACCACACATTAATTTTATTATCAGTTATTTATTATTTTAAAATTCAACTCGGAATCTTGCGAACCAATTTGCGGGCTGGGTGGGTGACATGATTGAACATGCCACAATAGCCTGGTTAAAGACTCATACAGCCCCTTGTTTGGAGTGACCGATAACTCGTCTAGAGTTCGAGCACATAGTTTGACAAAAAATTTCAGGTAATTTTCATTCTAGATCGCCAACCTTTTAATTTTGTGTCAATTTTATCCCCATTCTTTTTTTTGGCCTACTAAACCTTCAATTTTTCATTTATTATCGTATTATTTCTTCAACGTTACTTTTCATCCCCATCCTTTCAATTTTCACCATTAATCCCACAAGCAGAGGCAAGAGGGCCATGGTAGGCCTGACGTCCCCAAAATGGGGAAAAATTTTTGCCTTATAAAAAAATTATATATGAAAGTGATACAAACTTGAATAGTTCGTATCAAAATACAATGATACAAATAGAATAGTATAATTTTATGGATTAATTTGAGGAAATCCAGCTCTCCCAAATATTAGTTTTTCATAAGAAACCAACAAAACTCCCAAGAACAAACACCAGTTTGCAATATAATTCTTTTCACACTTTATTAGAATAATGATACAATTCTTAGATAGAGACTTGTCTAACTTACATGTCTAAAAATTAGAAACCACTAACCTATGTGAAGAAGAAAAGACGGAAAGGCAACAAGATCATAAAAGATGCTGCCACTTACTCTAGCAAACTAACTTATCCTAATAACTAAAATCTTTGACTCTTTCAAAATAATAACAAAAACAATTTTATAAACAAACTAAAATCCTAACTAAATCATGACCGTAACATTCCTTCCCTCTTGAAAGTCACCAATGTCCTTAAGGGTGAATGTATCCACTCCTTTCTTTCTTCTACGTCATTTCCAATTTGTGATTAGATAGGAAATGACATTCCACCTTTGTTGCATCTGATCTCCAATGTCCACTGAGAACTTAAAAATCATGAACTTCCTCTTTTTTGAAAATTTCTCCAAAGCCACTTTTTGTTCAACCCCAGCAACATGCCTATGGATTGTGTTTTCTATGATTTCAGCTCTTGTAGAATTCTCTTGACTTATAGGATTCATGCCAGCAAAGCATGCTACACATGGTTTGTTAGTGTAAAGTTCTGCCACGCAAGTAACAATTCTCTTCAGAGTGACTTGGCTTCCATCATGCACACAACATTTTTCAATAGAATCACTCCCCAATTCACGTACACTGGGAGCATGCTCATTGTGGTATGCAAATTTGATAGGAGTAGTTACCACTATATCTGCCAACCTCATTTCCTCGAAAGAATGATCAAGGTCTTCAGATGTGGGGGATGTCGCTATGAAAAAGTCGACTCTTCTTTCTTTGAATGAGCAATCGACATTTTCAAGTTGGTGCTCCAAAAACCAATGAATGCAACTTGACATCAATTGTGTCGGCCCAGATTTTCATTTTGCACATCATCTCTTTCATTTCTTTTTGAGAAGCAGCAATAACTTGAATTATGCTCTCCAAACGTGCCACTCGTTGCTCAAGTGATTAGGATATGTCTGGCTCTGATACTAAATGATACGAACTCAAATAATTCATATTGAAATACAAGAACACAAACAGAATAATAAAATATCTTGGATTAATTCGAGGAAACCCGACCTTCCCAAATATTGGTTTTTCAGAAGAAACCAACAAAACTTGATGGATACCTAATCTGTGCAAAAAGAAGTTTCCGATCCACGAGTTAGCGTAACAGATCAGATTGAGTTTTTCAATTAATCACATATAGTGTAATAGATTGGATTGGGTTTTTTTTTTTTAATTCATCACATATCACATAGCAGATATCAATCAGGGTGGATCCCAAAAAAAAAACATTTTCAATTTACAAAAATAAAAGCGAACCTTAATACTCTAATTCTAATTTATTTTGGATCCACAATTGGTGGATTATATCGAGTTGACACAAATAATAGGCCAGGGGCAAGTTATTGTGAAAATCACAAAGAGAGACAAGAAATTAAATTAGAATTAAAGTATTAGTATTATATTTATTTTTTATAAATCAAAAATAAATTTTTTTGGAGTGGATCTACCAAATAAGTATCTGCCATGGGATTTGTGGTAGATCAAGAAATCGGGTCCGATTCCTCTTCACGATGATACTTAGATCGATAACCTTTTTCAACGTGGATTTAATTTTTTTATTTATTTTTCTATTTCCTTTTTCATAATATGCATAGTAACAATTCATCAAATTCTTCAATATATATCGCATCAAGAACCCACTTCGGTGATTAAGAAATATTACTGTATTTCTTTAACCTATTTTAAGTTGTCAATTTTAAACCACTATTAGACTACATTTTTTAACAACTTTGCAAATTGTAATATGTGTTATCGAAGTAGGCCTTGAGTATATTTCAAATTAGTAACTAGAAGTTATGTAGTATGATAGTTTGAAACTCAAAATTGATCTAAGAAGTAGCCAACAAAATAGAAACTAATTGAAAATATTTCTTGAATATTTTTTTTAAGATTGGTGAGCTTGAGCCCATCTTGCCTATATGCTAGGTCCGCCCTGGTTACAAGCCACTTTAGATGAAATTTATCTAAAGGGGACTTTAAATGTAAGTTGATACATTTGTAACAAATTGAAAAAATACTCTCAATTGTAACTATTTTGGTCTTAGAAGTACTTATTAGAAACAAATTGTAAAAATACTTACAACACTCTCAATTGTACTTTATTACACTCTTAATTGTAATTTGTTACAATGACTGTATTCTTTCAAATAAAATGACCCAATATTTGTAATTTGTCAATTAAAAGTTAAAATAAGTATTTTTCTAATTACAATGGTCAATGGGTGTGTATTAGCTAATTTCCACTCATTTAAATTGATTGCTATCTCTTAAGTTTAGTGAAAAAAAAAAAAGATAAACTGCTATAAGAGCCAATTTTTTCTGCTTCGCCTAGAGCCCTGCTGCCCATTTGCCATGCTTGGACATGTTTTTTAGTGCCTAAACTCACGACTTTTTGTTGACGTTTCATGCTTTATTGCCCTGACTCGAGATGGGACGAGCTCCAATTACTGCAGCTGGAAGTAAGACGAACAAAAGGCATATAACGAGAACCTAACGTTGGCCATTGTTCTTGAGGCTAGCAAAAACACACCTGATTAGAACCTGCAAGCCAAGAAGGAAGTGCTCTCGTTGCCCCCATTGTGTGCAAATGAATAGCTCGGAAAGAAAATAATTAATATTTGAGGAAGAGGTTATAAGTAAAAGAATGATAACATCTATACTTTAATTATTAAAGATCAAGTCATATTTATATGGAAATGTCCTTAATTAAACTCATGTAGGGCACAAACTGCGGGTCCCTACTCCCTTGTCTAGTTCCTTGATTCCACTTTCGATTATGAGTTGTGATAATTAGGTTCCTTCACATTTTTTTATCTGGTGTCCTGAGATCGCCAGACTAGTCCTAATCCCTGGACATTTGCCCCTATAGTCCTACAGGAAGTAAATCGTGGGATGTGCTTCAACTGGTCCCAGGTTCTCCTCACATTATTTAGGAGAGTGTTAGCTGCTCATGCAAGAGCCCAAAGTCAAAGCTTATGAGCTAGCTCGATATTAGCGAGCCATCATCTTAGCGCATTTATAATAAGCTTGGCTTTTCCATAGGTCTGAGATTTGGGTGGTGAAGAAGAAAGAGATAGAGAGAAAATGATTATTTTAACTGAATACTGGTGGAAAGATGTGTAGAAAAAAAAAGAGAGGGAAAAATGAAAAAGAAGAGAGAGACAGATAGAAATTCAAAAATAATGATAAAATAGTAGTGGTAAAATCTTGAATGAAGGTCCAAAAATAGATTTTACACGAGATACGAGTGAGGAAAAAATAGTGTAAATGAGTGAAAAGTGATTAAAAGAAAAAGAAAATTAAAAGAAAATAGGAAATATGTGGGGTAGATAAATTATTTTTGAGTCTTTCTCTCCTTCCTTGACCTTGTTCATGACTTAGAGCATTGGAAATGCTCTAAGCTATATATCATATATGGAGGAAGGTCATATATCTAGGGCACACGTGTGTCCTAGTAAATGATAGGCAAGTAGGTTAAGATCGATCGCCAAGAATTTTATTTTACCTACACGCATGCATGTTATTATGCATGCAAGTGTATGTGTCAAATATCTAAGTTACATGCACCCCACACTTGCAGTCTAGATGTGTGTCATGTATTACACGCATGCATAATAATGTGCATGCGTGTAATATAATTAAGTACGTCATATAAGACTCTCCCTCACAATTAAGTACGTCATAAAATTTTTCATTTGACATTTCACATTTGGTATAAATATTTAAAGTACCTACATCATTAACGCAACGTATACGGGAATCAAAACATCAGGTTTTTTGTCCAGCACTGATCGGGGCTATTAATTTTCTAGCTAATGGACAAGCAAGTTATAGTTACATGGTCAACGCAATTTCACAAATGATGGACAAGAAGTACATTCTAGCAGAATATCATTAGGGGGAAACTGACTATAATGTTCATATGTTTTTTTGCTTGGACTTAATTTGAATTATTTTTCGGTAAATTATACAAATTTACATTCTTATAAAATATTCTAGAAAGCACTAGATGTTGCTTGTGTTGCGCCTTAAACGTAACATGGTGTACCTCTTAGACTTTATAGAGGATAATAGGCATACGTTGGATATCAGGCCGGAATTATCTACGTAAGCAATTATCAATAGCCGCTGACATAATAGTTTTTTGTGTAAGTTTAATTAATGGTTTATTTAAGTTAGTTTATAATGCTAGGTTACGTATGTTATTGCTAAAGTTTATATATATTGAAAATGTTCAAGCACTTTAAGATATTTCCGACGGAAATGGATACTTTTCGTCGGAAATTTCCGATGGAAATTTAAGTCAGTGGGAAATATCTGACGGTTTGTCATTTCCGTCGAAATTTCCGATGAATCTTAAGTTCCGTCGGAAATTTCCGACGGAACTTAATTTCCGACGGCTTTCATTTCTGACGGAATAAAAATCCGTTGGAAATTTCCGACGGAAAGCCATTTCCGTAAGAAATTTCCGATGGATTTTCGTCGAAAATTTCCGATGGATTTTCGTTCGTTGGAAAAAATCTGTCATTGATACCTTGTTTTCTATTTGTGATTCTAGAAAATTAATGAAAGCCTTCCACCTGAAAAAAGAAAGCCTATAAAAGCTTTTACAAGTTTCAAATAAATATGCCTCTTTATTGTTTCTAACGAATTCATTATATATCATCTTCAAAATACTTGAACTTTCATGCATGCTTTATCTTATTATAATATTTTCCCAGCTTCTTGTTATTATGCATGCAAGTGTATATGTCAAATATCTACAAATACCCCCACACTTGCAGTCTAAATGTGTGTCATGTATTACATGCATGCATAATAACATGCATGCGTGGGAAAAATAAAGTAACTAGATTAATAATTGAGAAGTTTGACTATGAAATAAAGTAGAGGACAAATATAGAGGCCGGAAGGCGCAATATGCAATGGTTGGGAAATATAAGACTCTCCCTCACAATTAAGTACGTCATATAATTTTTAATTTGACATTTCACATTTATTATAAATATTTAAGGTACCTACATCATCTATGCAACGTATACGGGAATCAAAACATCAGGTTTTTTGTCCAGCACTGATTGGGGCTATTAATTTTCTAGCTAATGGACAGGCAAGTTATAGTTACATGGTCAACGCGATTTCACAAATGATGGACAAGAAGTACATTCTAGCATAATATCATCAGGGGGGAAACTGACTATAATGTTCATGTGTTTTTTTGCTTGGACTAAATTTGAATTATTTTTGGCTAAATTATACAAATTTACATTCTTATAAAATATTCTAGAAAGCACTAGATGCTGCTTGTGCTGTGCCTTAAACGTAACATGGTGTACCTCTTAGACTTTATAGAGGATAATAGGCGTACGTTGGATATCAGGCCGGAATTGTCTACATAAGCAATTATCAATAGCCACTGACATAATGGTTTTTTTGTGTAAGTTTAATTAATGGTTTATTTAAGTTAGTTTATAATGCTAGGTTACGTATGTTATTGCTAAAGTTTATATATATTGAAAATGTTCAAGCACTTTAAGATATTTTCGACGGAAAGTTTCCCACGGAAATGGATACTTTCAGTCGGAAATTTCCGATGAAACTTTAAGTCAATCGGAATCTAGAATTTATTAGGTTTGGGGGCTTTAAAAAAAAATTTCCTACAAGAAAATCAAATTAGACAATAACGGGAATTGAGCACTTTATATCAATATATAAATTTAGTCACTAATTAAGAGAAAAGACTTCTCTCAAAAAAAAATTAAGAGAAAAGACAAAGAACAAGACATAATATCAAAAATGTGTAACATGAAAATCTTACATATATATTACTTTAGTCGAATTCTACGGTTTCCTAAAGGATCAAATTTGTCAATAAGTAGGTTTATATCAAGAGCATGGGCAATCTCCCTCTCAATGGAGATAACTATGGTATTTGCTAGAAAGTCATTCTCTATTTTCTTTCGAAGGGATGTCTTGATGAGTTTCATAGTTGAAAATATTCTTTCTGTTGTTGCCGTAGAAACTGGAAAAGTTAATACCAAACGAATCAACCTATCAACTAAGAAATAATATTGTGCTTTTTTTTTTTTTTTTTTGTTTCAACCAACATAACTGTGGAAGAGAGTTAATATTTTAAAACTATGGATTTGAAAGACATCAATCTTGTAATAATTCAACTACCTCCTCAAATCACTTATCTCTTCTTAAGTAGACTAGATATTTTTTTTTAACCAAAAAAATTCCACATATAAAAAAAAAAAAAAAAAAGAAATCGCATATGACAAAGCAGGTGAAAAGTTCATATAATATAACAGTCATGAATGAATAAGCAAAAACATTAAACTTGTTATGAAAAAAAAAAAAAAGGACTTCAAACATGCTATGCTTACGTGGCGGATGAGCAAGGTCTAGCAAGTATAGATTTTCCTTAGAAACAGATCGGGCCCCGAATTTGGAGCCTGACCACTAATTACAGGGGGCCACATCACCTGTAAAAAGACTTCAAACCTGCTATGCTTACGTGGCGGATGAGCAAGGTCTAGCAAGTATAGATTTTCCCTAGAAACAGATCGGGCCTCGAATTTGGCCACATCACCTGATACAGGTGACGTGGCCCCTGTAATTGGTGGCCTGGCTCTAAATTCAGGGCCCGATCTGTTTCTATAGCCGAACCGCTAGCAAGTTGGCAACAATTTTGATTTCGCTCGCATTTTGCCGTATATTTTCCTGGGGCTCTTTTTAGGCCGTGTTTAATCAAATTTTGTCGTGGGGTAGTTTTCTGTGATGACCACCTTAATTGTTATATCCATGGATAATCTCAAATGACAAATATCATCTATCTAAGTGAAATTATATTCCCACTACAATAATAATACAATAATTTATCCATACACCACATCATCATATCATATCATATCATATATAATTACCACAGTTTTCAATTGGATTTGATATTCAATTGCAATTGTAATTTTCCCGCCTATAATTTTGCTGACCTCATTATGAGGTTGTACAATAATTTGAGCCGGGTTATCATAGTTGCACAATTGGGTTGGGCTCGGTTGCTACCTCTACATATGGCCCTTCTTTTAGAAATCTACGAATCCGTGTATTACATTTTTCCCTTATCCCTTCCCAACCGTGTATTACTTCTTCCGAATTATCATAGTGTATTACTTTTTGAGTCACTCTCAAATCGTGTATTACATTTTTCCCTTAACCCTTCTCAGTCTCCTTATCTACTCTTATCTCCCAAATTTGAAGGCCAACAATTTCGGGATAATTGATATGCAATTTTCCTTTATAGTTTTTCTTTGTTACCTGAATTTTCAGGTATGAAGAGGTGTCATGAGGACTAAGATTCAGTTATAGACTCCTGTAAGCCTTTCTTAATTTCCATTTCTTTGAACAGAGTCATTTATATGTAAGTCATTTCTTTTTTAGATTCAATTTTCAGACACTGTTTTGTGCTGAGTCATTTATATACTAGAATTAAAGAGGTCTTGATCTAGAAGTTCGGTCATGTTTTGATTTAATTTTGTTGTGCTATTAAGATCTTGACCCCTCTTAATACCAAGTGTTTGGATTCTATCTTTAAACTTAGGGTGGCCCAAGCTTCACACTGTTTGTTCTATTTTTCTATTCTTTCATTTGTACGTATTTTAGTTATTGATAAGTCTTTAAGTCTCTAGGTCTTTAATTAATCGTGATTCTTGGATATGTAGTTGTAATATTGGATTTGATTTTGCAGAGGAATTTCTTTTACAGGAGAAAGTATTCCTTAATTGCATATTCACTTCAAGATTTCCCTTTAAATATGCAGCAAATGACGTAAACTCCATAAGTTATTGAACAGGCAAACCGATAGGAAAAGACGGAAAACTCCAAAATCCCAATATAAAGAAGCCAAAGACTGGTTTGATTTATGGATTTCACTGGGAAAAGAGAAGAGAAGGGGATACGCTTGCCTTCTCCTTCTGCCATATTGCTTTGCCAAAAACCATAAAACGCGTCTGCGATGCTATATCAAGAGTCGAGAAGGCGGCTAAGTAAGGTAGTATTATTGCCGTACAGGTTGTAATCTATTTTTTTTTTTCCTGCTATTTTTGAATGAAACATATTTGATTAAAAAGAATGATTGTCATACATAAATTTGTATTTTGGTTTCTTGGTGAGTGGGGAGGTATAATATCGTTGCCCGTATCCACTATTAAATCATGAATCTCAATGTAGGCTGCAAAGTAGTAGGGACTGAACTTCCATGGTGAAGATGCATATAACGACCTCCATGAAGGATCATATTTTTTTATACAGTCTCTACGTTAGCACATGTATAGTGAGTTTGTAATTATTAAAGTTGAGATACACTTTGCAGCAATTGAAATGCATGGCTATCATCCAATTTTTTAGCACCTTAAAATACACATATATTTTAGTGTAGAAAGGAATGACAAGGCTTTATGGATTTGTTTTTTTATCTTATGTTCACATCTTGAATGTTAGTCCGTAACTGTTGTTGAGTATATTAAAATATGGGTATTGAAATTGATGGCTTTAATATTTAAGTTCATGCTAGATTAATTGTTGTTAATTGTGGAATTCTATCATCTCATTTGCCTTAACTGTGGAATGTTGGCCCTTGATGAGCCATCTACAAATTTGGATGGCCCTAATTCCAAATATGTCGCTACATCTGTTCGAAGGTGTTGGCAACCAATTCCATTTTGCTGGGGAATTAGAAATAATAAGATTTGTTAGTTTATGCTATAAGCCTGTACACAATTAGATATGGTTTTCCGAATATGGACACAATTGGATATGGTTTTCAGATGCTATGTTATTTATTCAATATAAACATTTTGGGACCTTTTAATACGATGAACGATGTGGATGCAATTTTTTAAAAAGTTTTTATTATTTACTTTTATCTATATACTATGTAAATCTCAAATAATATTTGTTATTTTTTATCATAACTAATTTTGGGTATGTAAAAAGTTATTCAACCTATTATATACATATGTGTGTGTGCAATTTTTAATTAATTAATAGAATACGGATGACTTAATTCCAAATCAGTAATCACTCCTGATATTTTTATTGAATTAATTGGACATCTAAATATAGAAAACTTTTTAGCCTAATCATAAGATCCCTATATATGCCAGAATCTATTTGAACATACACTGGAAGTTTATAGAGTATTAATAAAATACATCTTAAGTATGGCGGGAGGTGTGAGGCACTGGGGTTAAGACGGATTTTGCAAATGGAATCTCGAACGATTCATTTATGGGTTAACAAAATTTCTTTTATGATAATGCGTGTCAAGTACCAAATATATAGGATGGGTTTTGCATCAATTGTGTTGGATTTGTAAATGTGATACGGGTGAAGATTAAGACACCCTTTTATTAATTAAATTCATTTTGTTTGGCAGACAATGACTTAGTGAGTCCAACTATGGAAATAGATCCAAGCTCCATTTATGGAGCGTGATCACTCACGTGACACAAATCCAACAAAAATAGTCCACAAATCCAACAAAAACAGTCCTGGGGAGCCTGATTTATCTACTTAGAAAATTTCATGACTTAGTTAATTGCTTATGCTTTCTTTTCTTACAATAAATCAATAAAGTACCGTAGAGATCCACATTTTATCTTCAAATTTTTGTGATAATTTATCGGTGAATTGCTCGATAAATACAAAAAGGCCAAAGGGAGTAATCTCTCTCTCTTTCCCTCTCTAAATGACGGGAGTCTGACATAATTAGTTAATCACAATTAAAAATTTTCCCAATCTTTCCCGCCTAAAATTGGGCGGAAAAATTGATGTAACTTACGGGTAGATTTTCACAAATTTGAATTTTTAGTTGAGATACGATGCTCTAGAGTTTATAGCCATAAGTCGATGTTCCTGTTATATTGTTATAAAATTTTGATCATTCGGCTAGATTGTGTAGTGACATGAGACTAATAATCACAAGACTTAGAGATCGCATCGTTTCAGCAAAAATTCTATTTGACAAATTTTTCATTCTAACAGAGACTTTGACACCTTTTGATCTATGACTTTCTTTTACAATACAAATTACATTTGTAAAGGTTATAGTTTTTATATTTTTTTATGACATCAAGTATTTAAATCCCTATTAAACTACTTTTGAGGTATGACTTTTTCATTAGGTCTCTACCCGTGGATCACACGGGTGAAAAATCTAGTTTTTCTTATTCTTTTGACTATCCTTAAGTGAAATTACATCAATTATAACCTCTTACTAAACCCTTTTTTGTTTTAATTTTAAAAAGTATTTTTTTTCTCACGCCACAATCATAATTATCTTAAATTTATTTCTTTTCTCAAAATTTTTTTCTTTTTCATATTTCTACAGTAGTTTCATGAGGAATGATTTCAACATTTTTATAAAATTTCATTTTTTATTTTAATATTTTAATTTTTGTAAGCCAGTTTATATATTAATAAAATAATAATGAATAGATTGTTTTCTTTCTTTTTTCTTTTCAAGTTTTATTTTACTTTTATATATTGATGAATGTCATAAGTTGTCGAAACAAAGAAAATTGCAGAATTATATTGTGGTTAATTAAAATTATTTATAATACTAAGAACCTGTGATTGAAATAAAAAATAAATAAATGAATATTGCTCTGATTTAAATGAAATGCCCATTTCTGTGGGATTGAATTGACGGAAACTAGAAATTTTTTGGAAAAAAAATATAAAAATTTAATTGACTCATTGGAAACGTTGAAATTTTTATTAATTACTTTTAATTTTTAAAGATAAATCAAATAAATAAAATAGATATAATTTTAGAAGTTACAGATGATATAGGATCCTATTAAATTAAGTTTGGAAGATAGTTTTTTTAAAAAAGAAAAGTTAGAGAGAGAGAGAGAGAGACTTTTGAGTTTGTATACGAACATACATAGATCATAAATATCTTTAAAAACATATATTTTTTTTACTAGATTCATATTCATTATGAATAATTAATTTTATGGACAAATATGTCCATTGATAGTGGTACACATAGTAAAAAAATATCACTTGACTGTGGTGTATTTATAACGTTCTATAGGAATTAAAATATGTAGTGGGAATATAATTAGCCCAATCTAATTATATTACATTATATATGCTAAAGTAGTGGTAATTACGATTTAATTAATTATTTAAATTAGTTTGTAAAAGATTTTAATTGAGATGTTTCAAAAAAAAATGCAAATTTATTCGAAATTTGGGAAGCCAAAAAACCCTAATCTAGATTATATATATCCTCAACTATCATCCCTAATCTAGATTATATATATCCTCAACTAACATCTATCTGGCCGTCTCGTTTCTCACAATTCCGATGGTGCCTCTCTCTGATGTAAGCCTAGAGTGGTAGTTATTGTTCTTAATACTTTATTTTTTAATTAGTGTTCACGTTACAGGTGAATTCCCTTTGCTTATGGTTTTTAAGTGTTGGAGCGTGCGAATTTAATGGCTTGTTTGTTGGCTTCCAAATAGGCAAATTTTAGTTGTACAGGTTCAAAGGGAATGAGTAATAATTTATTTATGTGTATTAATTAATTTTGAATGAATTCTCAACGTGTTGGGGAATGTATTGTTCAGAATTGTATAGACACCAAGGATGAAGTGGATAATGGTCACGTGGCTGCTACGTCTGCTACTATCGGTGGTTAGTTGGTTAATGTTACGTTAATGCTTTCTCGTTTGCGCCAAGATACTGCAAAATAGCGCTATGCAAATCAAGTAATTATTCAATATATATTTGTTTTCTTAAGCAGTTGATCATGAGCGGGTGAGGATTCGTAGGTGGGTACTACGTGTATTTCTGGCGATGATGATTGGACCTGTTTTGCTTCTGTATGCCTTTATGTTCCTGTACTCAGAATTAGCCAGACAACACATCAGCCATACAAAAGTAGATGATGAGAAGATTTCTCATCGGTTTCATATTCTACTCAAGTCTAGTTTGTGCTGTCCGTCCGGAAGGAACATTTGTTGCCAATCCCAGCAACATAATGGAGAAGCTAGCAACCTACAGATGATCATTCATGCAGGTGCACAACTTCAGCAACTTCATATTTTATTTTTGTTTAATAGTATGGTTCCTAGGCGTAAATTCTATTTTTCTATTCAGCGAGTACTTATCTTCTTATTCGCTAAATTAATTAAGAATTTATATGCCAATTCAAAAGCCTCAATTTATTGTTTTATTTGGATCTTGAAAACACATGCAGGTTCTTGATTAGTCAAGATTCTTAAGAGTATTGGAAATTTTTACATTCTTTGTAGGATGCGTTTTTTAGAAGGTCCCATGTTACCAACTCCCTAGCATTGAAAAAATGTATGCTTTGTCATGGAAAAAATTCTCCTGCTCCTAGAGTACCATATACTCCAAGTGCGGGACCAATCTTGAACCCACCCACACATGGGGTCACAGGGCCAACTTATTGTAAAAATGGGAATCCTAGCTTAGATCGTATAAGTGAATTATAAATTGGTTAGAAGTACTTTAGCTGAGTACCAGTGAGCTCTTGAATTGAGCCATTTTGGACCATGAGAAGCTAAATAATTAATTTGTGAAACGAATCTATTGGTAATTAATTGAGTTCTTGCGTGCTTCATGTGCTATTAGGATATGAGTAATGATACACATCCCTACTAGCACACCAGTTACTTTACCGGTTGACAATTTTACCCTTAAAAATCTAAATCCCAAATAAGTCAAGTATCTTAATTGACAGTTTTATCCTTTAGCTTCTTTTTATAATTTTTATCAACCATTAAACTAACCGGTGAACAAATAGGGATGTTTATCATTATCCATTAGGATATTCAGGGTGAAGAAAATGTTTCGAAAGGTACTACAGCTGTAGAGACGACTAGAAAAATTAAATATTAATGTTATTTGGTTAATGCCTATAAATAAATGAATTGTCTTCATGCATTGATTTATAAGCCGGGTGTGAAATGTACTTAATGCAGGGAAACCTGTAGCTTTTGAATACCCCGAAATCCTTTCTTCAACAGCTGACTTATCCGATTCAAATATTTTGTGCAATGGGACATATGGTCCCGTGTATTATGGCATTCTGAGAGACCAGGTATAAAAATAAATATTGAGTTGATTGCTGCTGATTTGTCGCTATTGCCAAAAAGTGTTGGGCTAAGCATAGTTTTTCGTAAAAATTTCAGGAAGTTGTAATCAAACAAATGACTACTGGAAAAAGTATAGAGTTCATGGTAGATATGTGCAGTGTTCATGCCACAGAATTTGGTAATATTGCAAATCATCAAGTCACAATCTGTTTCTGATTTTTATTAGTATATATTATTATGGCCACTTATGATTATTACTAACCCTTTTTCCCCCATTACCATCTAATACTGCTTTTGCATGGTTTAATTTTGTCAAATGTAGAACTCATGGGATATGCAACATTTGATTTTCAACAATTTATCATCTATGAGTACGCCGTAAAGGGTTCATTTGCACAATCCTCATGAGAATAATGCTGATATCCAGCATTAGAGAGATCTTCTTTTTGTCTCAACACTTCTTATTAGCTAGCCTTCTATTTCTAATTCAAAATAAAGCAGATGAGGCAAGAATAAGGGAATGCTCACAAGAAGTAGGGATGCCAGCACCTCGTAGGGTATTCCGTTTTTCTGAAATTAAGGAGTTAAGATTTGTGCGATATTTATTGGGTACAAATTTGTGGATGATGTGTGATTTGACCAATTTTTATCTTGCAAGTAGAATTCGAACAAGTGAGAATATCTTCAAATGTAATGTCATGCTTTGTTTGATCCCATTTTGTTAAGAAGCTGATGAACTTACAAAATCTGTAGTTTATCCACCTCTTACGGAGCCAATTTTGCTATGAAACAAAAGAGGCATGTGCCTAGATAAATGGGGGCAAACTTTCGCATTGAGAATGATTGCATTTTTTTTTCTTTGACTGATATTCAAGCTTCTAAAATTGCAAGACTCATTCTGCTGAAGTTACGTGGTCTAGCTCGTTATATGTGAATATGATTATATCTTGTTAGTCTAGTTCATTTTTTAATTTTTATATACGTTAATTGTTATAGTCTTATAGTGATATAACTAACGTAGAAATAGTAGAAGTAAGTTTAAAAGAAAAAGGGATTTTTTCTCATTATTATTATTATTATTATTTTGAAATCTTTCTCATTATTAATTAGTGCCTCTGATTGGACAGAAGGTTTCCCTTATTGAGGACCACTAGTGCCCAAGAACGCTTAATATGCAGGTTCTTTTCAAGCAATTACAAACAGAAGCGCCATTGCTTTTAACCCACACTTATTATAATTGCATTTGGCTTTACAATTTTTAAATGAAATAGGAGAGACAATGAACAAAGTTGAATTGCGGATATTATGTGGTACAAATATGTTTCATAAGATATGCATATGTAATCAGGTTGACTAAATTTAAATCTAACAAGGTAGTAAAGAATAATAATTATAATATGAAAAAACTAATGGGATTATCTTGTCATAAGCACACTTGGCGCAAGAGCATTGAGAAAACCTATACACAGTAGAGGCCCACAGTTATCTTAATAATCTTTTACCATATGTGTTATGAGGGGAGATCAGTACTTAATTATAAAAAAAGACCAGATAAGCCCGTCAACTTATACTCCTTCAGAGTAGAATCCCTAAAAATTCACTGTTCTTTGTCAATCTCCAAATCACATCTTCAGCAAATTTTTTACTGAATTGGAATCTTCATCTTCGCTCCTAACTTCGATTTCTTCAGCTGTGATGTGGATTTTCGATTGTTAATGTCTGGTGGAACTCTGCTGTTGATTTAATTATTTCCAACGACTGCTTAGGGAGGAGGGCGAGGAATCCGTGAACAACCCTCTGATTTCTTCCTCCGACTCTGGTACTACCTTCTTCTTTTAAGAATTGTAACATTAATTTCTAGACTTGTTTTTCCTGATTTTAGTGTGATGTATACTTGAAGGGGATTTTGGCTGCATATTACGAAGGAATGCAGAGATGGAGCGACGAGAGAAGACGAATATAGGGGAAGACTGGGGAGGTACTCAGTACTCTAAGCGGCTATATATTGTCCCAATCAAGAAGAGGAATTAAGCTAGAAATAAATCATCCGCGAGGTTCAAGCTAATCTCCTTATTTCTAGTTTTCAGTTTTCGTGTAATAAATATTGTCTGAGAATATCAATGCTTGGCATTCTAACATTTCAACCTTTTGATCAACCATTTGCTCAAGAACGCTGGAAACTCTGGGAAGCAAATATATCGTATGTAATCATATGTTAATTGCTTCTCAAAATATTTTACCCTTTTTTGTAGAGGTATATCATATATTAATTACTTGAACTTAACTTTTATGTGATTTGTTTTTTACAAATGGAGAACAAAGGGTCTACAGACAACAATTTTTTTTTTTTTTTAATTTTTGTTTAAAGAGAGTCTAGTTAGAAAGCCAACGATAAAAGAATGTAGGACGAAATATCAGTCTTGTAAATTAATGAGATGAGATTCAATAATGAGATTTAGACACCAAAATTTCTATGGAGACTACGTGATTGTCACTTGAGCACCACATTTGTACATGGGCACCAAAATAACAACACATGGTGTCATGTAGACTCCATAGAAAAATTGATCAATCACCCTTTATAATAATTGTTCAATTTTAATTCTACTTGCTGAATCTCAACACTTGTGAATCTCTCGACGAAATAAATTTGCACTTCGACTTCTAAGTTGTTTTACACGAATTTATTATCAGAATATATGATGACGATGCAGAAAGAGCAGCCTCAATATACGGTGATAACCAGGAATGATGACTTTATGTCAAGCCCAGCCGCCACACATCTATATTTTTAATTCTTTATAGTTCCAAATATATCATACTACCCTGGAAAATTTTTATATTAAAGTAGGGCGCCCGTGTGTGCGCGAGAACCCCCGACTCTTTAACACAATCACAAACGTCCATTATCAAAGATGGCTTGACTAATTGGAGTTGGAGGAAGCTCAAACTCCAACTTCAAACTGATATGGGCAACTTCAGACTTTACAACACCGGCCCATCTTCACTTCTTCAGATCAAACTCCAAACTCCAATTAGTCCAAACCGTTTGATCCAAATATGAGTTGAGTTCTAAAGCCTGAGAGAAATCTTGGGGAAGGAATTGTGGTTCAATTCCATGTTTGGTCATAAAATATAATGTGATTTGTACTATAATTAGCCAGGACCAATACTAGTACTTACAGTTAATTACGTGGTAATAACAATAATATACTTAGGACAAATTTGCATGAATAGCTAACCCTGGCATTTGAAGTGGGAAAAAAGGGGAATAGCTATTTCTAGCCATGAGTGCTTGGTTTTCAACTTGTACAAAGCAAGACATTTAAACTGTGAAGGATATTTAGATTCGTGTTCAAATCGAACTGCGAATTTCAAAGAACGAAAGCTTGCCTCTAATCAGGAGAGAGCCAGAGAAGGGGGGTGAGATGAAATTATGCCTTTACTGAATGTTACTGACCGATAATTGAAGGAACGATGATAATGAGCGATAGGGGAACCAGGAAAGTCCACACAACTTCAAGATCATTTGGCAGATTGTAAAAGCATCTACCTAGAAATAGAGGCCAGGTTGTTAAAAGATTGAAAAATACTCTCCCTATCATCATGTCAACCATGATCAATTGAGATAGCTGGAAAGAACGTGTACTTGGGTTGTGAAGGCATTTTGAGCTTGGTCTTCTTGCAAAAAGCTAACAAAGGACTTGTTCATGTGGAGGAGGTGAATCATTCATTTAATAAACTTTCTTTAGCTAATTATTAGGATTCTGGCTGAAATAGCCTACTACTGTATGCATCTACTTGCTGGTTCAATGCAAAGAAGCCTTTTCACTAATCTAATTTTCCACCATGCATTCAAATCTAGTAATGTCCAATACATACTGCCTTTTTAGCAACTGCATTTTCTTTAATGCCTAAAATTTAAGCATACAAATAGAACAGACTATTAATATCTAATGCAAGGTAATCTCTTGGCATAAGTGCTGGTCTGAGATACTGGAACTTGTTACAAATGACAAAACCATAGTTTTCCAGTGGAATTCCAATTAACAAGTGAATTATTACAAACATCAAGTCTTCCAGCGGAATTCAAAAAGCACTCAAGGATTAATTACCAAAGAGATGATCAAAGAGATGACCTAAGAAATGACCGAAACGAGCGTGGACGGTGGCCGAGAAATTTGAGGGGATCACTGTTGCAATGCAATCCCGGTAAGCATTAATGTCTCCTCCTGGCATCGTCTACAGGGGGAAAAATAATACCAACAACAACATCAACCACAAAAAACTTATCATAAATTAAAAATTAATAAAACTCATAAGGTAAAAATCTCGTTAGCCCGACGATAGTCCCAAGTACAGCAACTGCGGTGACTCCAATGGCTTCTAAAGTATCCAGATGCCTTTGTTCCACGGCCTTCTTCTTTTCAGCATCTCGAAAAAGGCTAATAAGTAACCCCATTCCTGTGACTAAATGCAACAAAGTTATAACCGAAATATACATGTTGGGGGCCTCCTGCACGGCGGTTCTCAGAGAAAGGACGACCACCGCACCGGCAATGCACATGAACACAAAAACTTGGGCAGATCCATGGGCTATAGCGAAACTCAGATAAAAGTGCACTACTCCGACAATAAGAATACCGAGGTACTTAAAAATTTTACGATCTTCCATTTCCTTCATCTTCATGATCCTAGCTAGCAGATGACAACAAAGAGCTAGAATAAACCCCAAGAATAACCCAGGAATGATAAGCAGAGGTCCCCAGCTCTTTGCAGTGAATTTAACACCAAAACAACACGCGAATGACACGCTGAAACCAACTATGGAAGTCGCCCCTGAGATCGCCCAAACGAAATACCAAAACCCGTAACGGCGACCTTTGGCAGCTCCATTTTTCCCAGCAACCGCCTCAGCAGCAGCCCGTTCAGCACCCGCCGCGGCTTGCCCTCCCTCTACAACAGCCCCTTCACCAGACTCCTCACCAGCCACGGCTTCCCCTCCCTCTACAGCAGCCCGTTCGCTAGACGCCTCGGCAGCCCGCTCACCACCAGCTTTCAACGCAAAGAGCACGGCGACGGAAACCGCCGCACCAATCGTACTCATAAGAACGGGGAGATAGGGTGATGGCTTTAGAAGTAAGGTTCCTCGTGTTGCCATGGCGTGTTGAAATGGTGAAAGGCTGAAAGCTATAGCCTATAGGTTGCAGGCTGTACTACAAAATTTGAACTATTTCTGTAGGCACCATTTTCTGCATGGTACCAGTGTGTAAGACGGGTTGCCGTCGCTGATTGCAGAATGGGATATTGCATCCCGTCCGTTCATCTCCCTTGATTCACGGGTGGGGCAACACGTGTTAGATGAAAGGAGTTGTTACGGATATTTTTCACGCATTTTGAGTCCTCATTAATATATATTGGTATTTATGTTTTTCACAAATCATTTTTAATTCTTGAGTTAAGTATCAGATAGATTTCTAATCCCCAACCTTTCAAGACAATAGTCTGCTGTCATTTCTGGTATTGCCATTTGTGACAACAAAAGAGGGATTCACCCCTTCTTTTGGTTGCCTGAAACGACAATATTTTAACGGCTATTTCTGACCGCCATTCTTGGAGGAGGGTGGCCTAGGTATTTTCTTTTTTTTTTTTTTTGTTTTTTAATATTTTTTTATTATTTCTAACATTTCTAAATCTTTCCTTTCAAAAAAAAAAAAACCATTTTTAAATTTTTTGTTTTTAAAATTAAAAAGTAAATGGTTGAAACGATTATTTTATTGAAAAGTTAACGGAAACATTGACGGAATTTATCAATAATAATTTTTCGGGCGAATTTATGAAAGTCTGGATATGGATGCTGCTTCTTTTGCTACCCAGAATAGAGTTAGGGTTGGGTTGATACTGCGAGATGAGACAGGTTCCTTATTGGGGGCCAAGACAATTCGGTTGGACGGCTTATATGAGGCGAAGGTGGCTGAATTGATGAGAGTTCGCGAGGCCTTATCTTGGATTAAAGAGATGTAGTTAGCACGTGTTACTATTGAGATAGATGCACTGGTTGTGTATGAAGTCATTCGTTCCACTTATGTTGATTTATCCCCTCTTGGCTTAGTTCTTAATGATTGTAAACTTTTGATTTTAGAACTCGATAGTTTAAAGTTTAGTTGTGTTAGACGATTTGCGAACTAGGTTGCTTGTACGCTTACTAGAACAGCTAGTTCCATGTCAGGTCCTAGCTTGTTATTTCATTCGCCCCCTATTATTATTGCTGATGTACTTAATTCTGATTCCATTAATAAATAAAATTTCTCCTTTCAAAGAAACAATGGCAATTCTTGACTCATAAATTTTGTACTTAAAAAAAAATAAAAAAATTAAAATTAAGCAACGTGTTTGCCGTTTGATAACTACATGATAGCGGATTTTCGTTCACTTAGCTTGGGTCAACATTTGTTCACGTGCATGACATTTGGCTGTAACGAGTAATATTGTTCGAAGTGTTCGTGATGAACCATATACGTTATTGTTATTATCACTAAAATTAAACAACATGTTTGACGTTCGGTAACTACATGATAATGTATTTTGATTCACTTAGCTAATTGGGTCAACATTTGTACATGTGCATGACATTTGGCTATAACACGTAGTCTTGTTCGAAGTGTTTGTAATAAACCATATACGTTATTTCCGATCTAATAAAAGTACCAATTGTAATAAAATTCCATCATAGTACTTATATCCAATTAAGTACTTGAATTACACTTCATCAATATTTTAAAATTGAAAAATGTAAATGTAATTAATTGAAATGATGCGATGCCATTGTCTTGCTAAATGGTGGATAACTCCTCCCTTGGCCAAAGAGGGAAATCACAATTGAATATTTATCTTGAACGGAGACAATAAAAAGGCAACATTGCCATGCAGCCATGCATGTCTTGCAAGCTTCAATGCCTCTAAGTAGTTATAATTAAATAAAAATATAAAATAAATTAATTGTTAAGAATTAGAAACAAAATAAAAAATTATGAACTATACTCTTCGTATAGTATGACCGGTTGAAAATTAGTTGTTTGGTTACTACAGAAGTTTGCACTTTGCACCATATTTTTAGTGTCACAATCACACCAAATGGTTGGAATTGGAGATAAATTGACTGCCTTGAGTTGCAAAATTGCCTAGTGATAATGCGATATGCAATAAATGTAAGGGTTAATTTTACATTTTATCTCCAATATTTGCGTTTGGTATCAGTTAGATCCTTAACATTTTCTTTGGACCTGCTAGGTCCCTAACTTTTTATAAATTTTCACAAATAATTCTTTTTTACATATTCCGACAATTCAGCTGTTAACTTTTCAATAAAATTAGTTATACGCCGTTTAATTGGTTAATTAACTTGAAAACAAATAAAATCAAAATACAATAAAATAATATTAAAAAGAAGGGTTAATTTCATTTAGTTCTCATTCTTTCAATTTTTATATAATCTTGTCCCCATTCTTTTTTCTGACCTTGTAAGTCCTCAACCTTTGATATAATAGTTGGGTTTCATCCTTCCGTTAACATTCCGTCCGTTTTTCCGTTAAACCCCTACAAATTGACTAGTTTACCCTTATACTTTTAAAAACTTGGCGACCAAAAGTGAAAATTACCCTAGATTTAAAAAAAAAATTGATAATAAGAAAATTTTGAAAAAGAAACAAGTTAAAAATAAATATTAATGAAAAAAACCCTTCCATATCCATATCTGTCTTCTAATTGTATTTTGTCATAGATTCATTTACCATGAGGGACCAGTTTGAGGAAAGTAATTCTTATTTTAAAATATTTTTATAAGGAAAAGTATATACGCACTTGAAAAAAAAAAGAATAGGTTTGTATAGTTTTATTTTTATTTTTTATTTTTTCCCAATCAATTTGGATCACATTTCAATTGGTTAAAAGCAAATAAGAAATTAAAGAAAATATATAAAAGAAAATAGAAAAACAAAATATTTCCCTTTTTGGTCCTAATTAAGCATAACTTGCTAGCATCGGAAATGATTTCCACGTAAAGCTGATAAATAAAACTAAAAATGTCGTGTATAAAAAAACATTTCAAAATTTGTAATACTTAAGCAAAAAAATGACGTCTCCTATTGCAAATGCTTTGTTTAATCAATATTTTTGTAGTTATATAATTATTTAAATACGCTTATATGCACTACAATTTTATAGCATATTATATATCGCTGCTAAATTAAATCAGTGCACCACACGGGTGGAAAAACTATTACTATGAAAAAACTAAGGAGATTATCTTGCCATACATACACGTGGCACAAGATTATTGAAAAAACCTATACGACATTTAAAACCGCGTTATTGTGTCTAAGTTATTGTACCCGGATGTACACAAGTAAAATAAAATTTTTGCCGTCTAATATCCTTGCGGTGAGTGAAATGTCTCGCTTTGTACAACTTGAACACAAAGTTAAGTCTTACCACTCTTATTGCTAGGCACAATAGGATTAAGCCCTTGAATGTGGTCATTTGAATGGAACTTGCACATTCAAATAACCAGTCTCTTTTTTCACCAAATCTTTTAAACTTGAATTTGGTCAAAGTGATTATATTTACATATTTTATTTGATGGGGCCATTATACTATAACTGTCTCCACCATTCAACTCTACTCATTCTCACTCTTAATTCAAGAAAAAATGGAGAAAAAATGTGAAGGCTGACCATCACGTGGCATAAGGATACAAGGAAGGTGAAATTCTTTAGCCAGCGAGCACAATTATGGATGGCACCAACGGAACCGTCCAAAAGAATGACCACAGAATGACACGTGGACCTCTTGCAACTTGAGCATTGGCAGATTCACCACCCCTAGCAACCCCCGCTCCAACTTCTTCACCAGCATGATGCAAACGTGGCTAGCTATTGGTACGAGAATAAGATTTCTTTTGGTTTGCCCTGGTCCCAAATATTTGAATTTTGGTGTTGAAGTGGAGAGTTCAAATAGGAGTTATACTCTTCTTTTTGTTAGGTTTATTACTAAAAATAATCTAAAGTTAAAAAGGAGAAAAAAAAGAAAAAAAAAAAAGAAGAGTTCTTGGAGGAAAAGGAATTCAAATCCTAGAAGGAATTGTCTTGTCTTCCAAGTAAACAAAGCTTATAAATAGATATGTTTTCCTCTTCTTTTATATATAAGAGTGACTTGAGTCTTTGAGAGAAAAATTGGCGAACTTAGCATCTTGTGAGTTTTTCTTGTAACTATTTGAGGTTTGTTCAAAGAGTAGAAACTTTAGGTACTGTAAAGTTTGGTTATTTTTCTTATAATACTTGGGGGTTGTGGGTTGGTGAGTGAAATTCTATATGATTGTAGCGACTTGAATCATATAGTGAAAAGTTTTAATAGTCCATAAATTTGTCTTCGTTCTTTTATTTTTTATTGTCTCATTAAATTCCTTAAACAACGGTCCTGCGGGCATAATTGGGGAATTTACATTAATTCTCAACAGTGGTATCAGAGCGTCAGGTTTTGTTCAAGATGAAGTACAGGAAAGATATGGCAAAATACGAAGTAGAGAAATTTGATGGTAGAATCAATTTCGGCTTGTGGCAAATATAAGTCAGGGATGTCTAGATTCAGTTTGGACTGCACAAGGCTTTGAAGGGAAAGCCAAACTCGAGTTCCAACAAAGGAAAATCAGTTGTTATCGGAAATGATGGTGGAGCTGTCAAACCCGATATGAGCGATGAAGATTGGGAAGAATTGGATTTGAAAGCAGCAAGTATGATACGTCTTCAGCTAGCAAAAAACGTCCTTGCAAACGTGAATGGAATATCTTCAGCAAAGGAACTTTGGGAGAAACTTAAAGAATTATATCAGACAAAAAGCCTCTCAAATCGTTTGTATCTGAAAGAGCTGTTTCATTCTTTGCGAATGGATGAAGGTAAGAAAATTTCAGATCATCTCTGTGTTCTCAATGGCATCGTTTCTGAACTAGAATCCATTGGAGTTAAAGTTGAAGATGAGGATAAAACATTAAGGCTCATCTGGTCTCTTCCGGCGTCTTTTGAGTATATCAAGCCTATTTTAATATATGAAAAAGAGACGGTGAATTTTGCAGAAGTTACAAGTAAATTAATCTCTGAAGAAAGAAGGTTGAATGGTGGAAGTAATATTTCATCTGAAAACTCGTTAAATTTAGTAGTAAGCCCGAAGAGGAAAAACTCTGGGAAAAGGAAAGGAATCTGTTGGAACTGCTGAGCACCGGTCATGTCAGAAGAGATTGTCCAAGAGATAGAGCAGGTTCAGCTACTGGCTCAAAGAATTCGGACAACTCAACTCTCTTTGTAGGAAGTGATGTGCTATGAAGTAAGTGGGTCAATCCTCATGGCGTGTCGTTAGGTGCCATGGCAAAGGATGTTTGTTACTTCTAGCGGTTATATTTACACACATGCATTGGTTGACAGTAATGCAGGGTGTGTGGTTGTAGTAATGTCGATGACTGATAAACTCTCTGGAAAGTCAATAAGAGAGTTGCACCACAAATTTCAGCAAGCTTATTTCGACATTGAGCCGATGAAATGCTTGGAATTTGTTGTTAATTCTAAGTGATTATACTCATGTGGTGGAGTATGAGACTGTCAAAGTGTCAAAAGCTTACCTGGTAATTTCTCAAGTATTGTGTAAAAGACCAGAGAAGACGAAGATTTTGGCTTATTTTGGCAAGATGGAGATTGTTAGGTTTATTGACAAAAATAATCCAAAGTTGAAAAGGAAAAGGAAAAAAAAAGAAGAGTTCTTGGAGGAAAATGAATTCAAATCCTAGAAGGAATTGTCTTGTCTTCCAAGTAAGCAAAGCCTATAAATAGATGTGTTTTCCTCTTCTTTTATGTATAAGAGTGACTTGAGTCTTTGAGAGAAAAATTGGCGAGTTTAGCATCTTGTGAGTTTTTTTTGTAACTGTTTGAGGTTTGTTCAAAGAGTAAAAACTTTAGGTGCTGTAAAATTTGGTTATTTTTCTTGTAATACTTGGGGGTTGTGGGTTGGTGAGTGAAATTCTATACGGTTGTAGCGACTTGAATTATATAGTAAAAAGTTTTCATAGTCCGTAAATTTGTCTTCGTTCTTTTATTTTTTTTAAATTTCTTAAACAACAATCTTGCGGGCATAATTGAGGAATTTACATTAATTCCCAACACTTTTAACTTACAAAGGATAATAACAAATTGGAGTTCAAATTGGCGTTGAAGTGAGAAGTTCAACGAGTTATAAATATTGTAGTTTCCAACCTGAGGTTAACGCTTGGGTAACATGAGGTTAATTTTTTTCAAGTATTGAAATATCCGGTCCCAACTTGATTAAACACATGGATTAGGGCATACTTCGGCTAGGAAAATTAGGAGAATAACGGTTATTTGTTCTATTTATTGAAAAATATGTGGAATATCCAATTAAAATTACATTCAATAGTGGGTCTTGACAGGATAAACTCATAAAAGGGTGTTTTTTTTTTTCAAATTATATTTTCTAAATTTTGTGAATAAAATAAAATAGAATTATTTAAGTGGAGTATACATTTAACAAACGTAAGAATATATTACAGAAATGCTCTTTAATTAATTTTACTTTGCTAAAAATATTAATTATACTTTTCTTACTTCTTGTGAAAATGAGAATGAGTATATCTTTGGGAGGTAGAAGGTAGTAATTAATTAGCCATATATAGGATAGAAAAAAAAAATTGTATAAAAAAATAATCGATTAATTAAAAAGTTAGATATGTGTAAAGACCTTTTCTATACATTTGTGTTACTATTTAAATTTTTTGTGCTACTATTAATTAAAAGTTTGATCATATTATTAGAAAAATCACAAATAAAAAACAAAAGATCGTATTTAATTAAAAAGTGATTGATAGAAAAGAAAAAGTCACGTATAAAATAATTGATTAATTAAAAAGTCAAAAGTTGACTACATTCATTTTTTTCTTTCTTTTTTTTTTTTACCAAAAAAACTTCACATTTATAAAAATAAAAAAAAATCACATATGACAGGCAGGTGAAAAGTTAATATGGGCTTGTTTGAAGCTCTTTATTTTTTTTCAATTTATAAAGGGAATTTATAAGTGAAAATAAGTAGTGAAGATTTAATTGAAATTTGAAATGTGTGGTGATTGTTGAGTAGTTGTCAAGTCAATAATCAAATCATAGTATATGAATTTATAAAGAGAAAAAATTAAGAGATTCAAACAACCACATAATTAATAACAGTTGTGAATAAATAAGCAAAAACTTTAAATTAGTTATAAAAAAAGACTTTAAACGTGCTATGCTTAGTTTGTGCTAGTTTACAAAAACTTTACACAAGTCTAGTTTGTGTTGTCCGTCGGGAAGGTACATTTGTTGCCAATCCCAAACCCAGCAACATAACGGAGAAGCTTACCTACAGATGATCATTCATGCAGGTGCACAACTTCAACAACATATTTTATTTTTGTTTAATAGTACGGTCCTAGCTGTAAATTCTATTTTTTATTCAACGAGTACTTATCTTCTTTATGGCTAAATTAATTAAGAATTTATATGTGATTAGTCTAGATTCTTAGAGAATTGGAAATTTTTACATTCTTGTAGGATGCGTTCTTCAGAAAATCCATTTTACCAACTCCCTAGCATTGAAAAAATGTATGCTTTGTCATAGAAAAAAATTCTGCTATTCTTAGAGTACAATACTCCCAATACGGGACCAATCTTGAACCCACCCACACATGGGGTCACTGGGCCGATCGTATATAAGTGAATTATAAACTGGTTGAAGTACTTTAATTGAGTACCAGTGATCTCTCTTGAATGGAGCCATTTTTGACCATGAGAAGGCTAAATAATTAATTTGTGAAACGAATTCTATTTGCATGCTTCATATGCTATTAGGATATTCAGGGTGAAGAAAATGTTTCGAAATTTTGACTAGAAAAATTAAAAATTAATGCTTGGCTAGAGAAAATTAGTGTTGGGCCTTTTTCCCCCAAAACCCCAAATAGTGTGCCAAAAGAAAGGGGTAAAAACCCATTTTGAAGGGGAATAAATCTAAGTGATGGGCCAAATTTGGTTTATTTCGCTACTCACACTCACCTTCTAATATAATAAAATACTCTTTTCCTCCATTCTCACTCCTCTTCCAATCCAATAAAATACCGCTACGCATTCAATTCATATCCTCCCTTTTCCGCCTATACATTATTTGGAAATAGGTTTTTTCCCCCTTAGTTTTTCCCCTAGGCTTTTTTCCCCTAATATTAATCTTGCTCTCAATGCCTATAATAAATAAATGAATTGTCTTCATCTATTGATTTATAAGCCGGTAGTGAAATGTACTGAATGCAGGGAAACCCGTAGCTTTCGAATACCTCGAAATTCCTTCTTCAACAGCTGACTTATCCGATTCAAATATTTTGTACAATGGTATGGTCCCGTGTATTATGGCATTCTCAGAGACCAGGTATAAAAATTAATATCGAGTTGATTTCTGCTGATTTGTCGCTGTTTTGGGCTAGGCATAGTTTTTCATGAAAATTTCAGGAAGTTGTAATCAAACAAATGACTACTAGAAAAAGTATTGAGTTCATGGTAGGTATGTGCAGCGTTCATGCCACAGAATTTGGTAATATTGCTAATCATCCAGTCACGATCAGTTTCTGATTTTTGTTAGTATATTATTACGGCCACTTATGATTATTACTAACCCTTTTTCCCCGTTACCATCTAATACTACTTTTGCATGGTTTAATGTGTCAAATGTAGAACTCATGGGATATGCAACATTTGACTTTCAACAATTTCTCATCTATGAGTATGCCGTAAAGGGTTCATTTGCACAATCCTCATGAGAATGCCGATATCCAGCATTAGAGACATCTTCTTTTTGTCTTAACACTTCTTATTCGCTAGCCTTCTATTTCTAATTCAAAATAAAACAGATGAAACAAGAAGAAGGGAATGCTTAAGGAGTAGGGATGCCCGCAGCTGGTAGGGTATTCCTTTTTCTTGAAATTAAGGAGTTAAGATTTGTGCAATATTTACTGGGTACAAATTTGTGGATGATGTCTGATTTGACCAATTTTTATCTTGCAAGTAGAATTCGAACAAGTGAGAATATCGTCGATGTAATGTCATGCTTTGTTTGATCCCATTTGTTCAGAAGCTGATGAACTTACGAAATCTATAGTTTTTCCACCTCTTACGGAGCCAATTTTGCTATGAAACAGAAGAGGCATGTGCCCAGATAAATGGGAGCAAACTTTCACAATGAGATTGATTGCTTCTTTTTTTTTTTTTTTTTTTGTTTGACCGATATTTAAGCTTCTGAAATTGCAAGACTCATTCTCTTGAAGTTACATGGTATAGCTCATTATATGTGAATATGATTATATATTGTTAGTCTAATTTATATTTTAATTTTTATATACGTTAATTGTTATAGACTTATGGTGATATAATTAACGTAGAAATAGTTGAAGCAAGTTTAAAAGAAAAAGGGATTTTTCTCATTATTAATTAGTGCCTCTGATTGGACAAAAGGTTTCCCCTATTGAGGGCCACTACTGCCCAAGAACGCTTAATATTTAGGTACTTCTCAGGCAATACAAACAGAAGTGCGCCATTGCTTTTAACCCACACTTATAATTGCATTTGGCTTTAATAAGAGAGATAAAGAACAAAGTTGAGTTGCGGATGTTATGTGGTACAAATGTGTCTCATAAGATATGCATATGTAATCAGATTGACTAAATTTAAATTTAACAAGGTAGAAAAAAGTAATAATATGAAAAAACTAATCGGATTTTCTTGCCATACGCACACGGGGTGCAAGATTATCGAGAAAACCTATACACAGTAAAGGCCCACAGTTATTTTAATAATATCCTACCACATATGTATTATGACGCGCAGGAGATTAGTACTTAATTATTTCTTTACTCTAAAGGGATACGTACGTGTAAAACTATTATGTCTTGGGTTCTAACTAATTATCTAATCTGGTAGCTAACCCCTATGTAATCTCAAACTCTTATTAAAAATATTTATTTTGACATTTAAGTGAACTCAAAAATTGTGTTATTAGATCAAAGGTGATAACTCAAGTGAGAGCATCTCCAATGAGAGGTCTTCCCCAAAAAGGTCATACACACACAAAAAAATAAAGTGGACCTCATATGTTTCCTATGTTCTTTTAATTTTCTTTTTTCTTTTAATCAATTTTCTCTCATTTACACCACTTTATCCTCACTTTTCTTTCCCAAAGTCAACCTCAAGGTCTAAAGCTATACTTTCATCTCCACCTTCTCCAATACTATTTTATTATTATTTTTAAATTTTTATCTATCTCTCTCCTCTTTTTCACTTTTCCCGCTTTTTTCTCTTACACCCCTTTTCACCCACTCATTCAATTTAAATAATTATCTCCTCATAATCTTTCTCCTCTATCACCCCCACCTCCTCTAGTAGAGGTGGGGTTAATTGCTTCTCAACATCTTTTAATAACAAATCTGTCCACAGACCAAGAATGAAAGAGAGGGGATGCTGATCTAGGACAAATTTCTAAATCCGACGCTACGCTCACACAGTTTATAATTTCAATAAAGATTCTCTATTTTATTTGAAATCAACCTATTTATAATGGGTTCTATCTAAGGTTTAAATAGAAATTGATTAACTTGAAAACGAAGTAAGAAAATAAAATAAGAAAATAATTAAATATTACGAATCCTAAAAGCCTAAGTAATCGATGGGCTAAACTATATAAAAGACACAATGGGCCGAAATTTCTAGAATCTTCATCTCCACCAGAAACCCAGTAACTAAAGATGCCAAAGATCCATGTAAATGAATAACAAATCGTATTATGGATGGCACCAACAGAAACATCCAAAGGAATAACCAAAGAATGGCACATGGACCTCTTGTAACTTGAGCATTGGCAGTTTCACCACCCTAGCAACCCCAGCTCCAACTCCTTCACCAGCTTGTTGCATTACAACTAGTGGCGGATTTAGAATTTATTAGGTTTGGGGGCTTTAAAAAAAAAATTTCCTACAAGAAAATCAAATAAGACAATAACGGGAATTGAGCACTGTAACGATCCGTCAAAATCAAACTTAGGATGAATATGCTAAATAAAAATTTTAGATTTACTTATATTTTTGTATATGTGTTATTCTTGAAATCATGAAAATAAATATACATAAAAATATGTGGACATGTGTTAACATTCAAGAATATGCATATACTATTTTTAGAATTATTCTTGAAGATAGGAAATTATATGTATTGAGTCATAGTTACATGTGTTATTTCTAGATTTATTTTTGAAAATATAAAAATGGTGTTATTATGAGTTGTACCTACATGTGTCAATTTTAGAAATTTTCTTGAAAATATGAAAAGAGGTGTAATTAATAAAGGATGAATAATCTAATAAGTGTTAAATTATAATTACTTATTGAAAATGAGTCATCACCCAAAATCTATTGTTCATCACTTTAGAAGCACTAAGAAAATTAGTCATATATTTAACAAATGCCATGCGTATATGCATTTTATAAAATAAATGAAAAATAGTAATAAACAAAAGGAAAAATTCACCTATAAATAGGGAATGACTCCAACATGTTTGGAGACAAGAAACACTTCAAAATCAACCTACTAACAAGTCAAGACAACAAGGTAGCTCTAGCAAGAAAAGAGACAAAGTGAGTAATGTACACATTCTTTTCCAAATATATTTTATATGGTTTTGCCAAATACTTATCTTGTTCTCAAGCTTATAAGTATTCAAGTGTCATTCTTTTGTTACTACCTATGAAAGCAACTATGGAAATTTCTATGTTTTGCATCAAGTTATACTTACCTTACCTCTCAAGCCAAGCCAAGTCATGCCATGCTATGAGTCGGGTTACATAACATCCTAAGTGTATGTTATGTTCATGCCAAGCTTATTATGTTAATTACCCGATTCTATTATTTATTTAATGCGCATATGAGGTAAGTATACTTATGCAAAAAAGGCCCAAAGTCCTCAACTCTCTATTCCGTATTTTCAAATAAAAAATTTATCACTAAGTAATTTATTACTTACTCTTTATGTTTCCCAAATTTTTAGATAATGAAGAGAACAATAATTGAAGTCTCAAGTAGTGAATGGTCCTTGGCGCCGGAGGAAGGCTATTATATGTACACAACGGAAACGGACTTATGGGGAGTTTATGAAGACCAACCAGGACTCAACCACTATATCATTACTATTGTGAAGATGTCATTTTATGAGGTCACGACCATGGAGTTCCTCTACACCAAGGAATATAGAATAAATTGTTGGGAAGTTTAGAATAATGAACACTTTAAGATGTTATGTCAAGCAAAGAAATGTACTTTTGTCAAGAAGGAAGGATAGCCTTATGATTAAAGAAGGGAGAATATCTTAATTTTATAGGATCCTTCCACTTATGTAAACATAAGAAATATTACTATACCTAAAATAATGTGTTACTACTACATTTAATCTTCTTTTGTATTATCTATATGTGCATGGAATATTGCTACACTTAAGTTTTCCCTTATGTTATTATCATGACCTTAAAAAAGGGGTTATATGATGCCTAAACATGTTAAAACATGATTGATATACACAAAGGTTGCAAAAGAGACATGAAAAATGAACAAGGAAAGGAGCATGAATGAGGCAATATGGGTGCGGGCGTCCTAATTAAGTCGGCGGTGCGGCCGCCCTGCACCTTCTACTTTTGGGCAGATTTTTCTGCACTACGTCTATGCGGCTGTATGGACAAAAGCATGCGGCCGCATGGCACTTAAACCCCTTCTTTCACAAAATTGCAATTAAGTCCTCAAACTTCTGGAATTGTCCCAAATCGATCCAAATAATTATTTTATGAAATTTTTTCTTAAACTTAAAGATGTTTAAGGCATGGGTTTACTCCTGGTCATTACAAGCACATTTTATATCAATATATAAATCTAGTCACTAATTAAGAGAAAAGATTTCTCTCAAAAAAATAATAAGAGAAAAGACAAAGAACAAGACATAATATCAAAAATGTGAAACATGAAAATCTTACATATATATTACTTTAGTCGAATTCTACGATTTCCTAAAGGATCAATTTGCCAATAAGTAGGTTTATATCAAGAGCATGGGCAATCTCCTTCTCAATGTAGATAACTATGTTATTTGCCAGAGAGTCATTCTCTATTTTCTTGTGAAGGGATGTCTTGATGAGTTTCATAGTTGAAAATGCTCTTTCTGTTGTTGATGTAGAAAATGGAAAAGTTAATACGAAACGAATCAACCTATCAACTAAGAAATAATATTGTGCTTTTTTTTTTTGTTTCAACCAACATTCGACATAACTGTGGAAGAGAGTTAATATTTTGAAACTGTGGATTCTGAATGACATCAATCTTGTAAAAATTCAACTACCTCCTCAAATCACTTATCTCTTCTTTATTAAAATCTAAAGGACAAAATTCCTTAAGTGAAATTACATCAATTACCTCTTATTAAACCCTTTTTTTGTTTTAATTTTAAAAAGTATTTTTTTCTCACACCACAATCATAATTATCTTAAATTTATTTCTTTCCTCAAATTTTTTTCTTTTTCATAATTTTTTAATTTCTTTTTAAAACAATTTCTTAGTATAATTTTAATTTGCAATTATGACTCCACAACTTTAACTTCTAAGATTTATTTTTCTTAAACATTTTATGTTTAGAATGTCATACTTCTGCCGTAGTTTCATGACGAATGATTTCAACATTTTTATAAAATACAAAAATTTAATTGACTCATCGGAAAGGTTGAAATTTTTATTAATTACTTTTAATTTTAAAGTTAAATCAAATAAATAAAATAGATCTAATTTTAGAAGTTATAGATGATATAGGATCCTATTAATTTAAGTTTGAAAAATAGTTTTTTTTTTTAAAAAAGAAAAGTTAGAGAGAGAGATTTTTGAGTTTGTATACAGACATACATAGGCAGTTCGATATTGTAAATTTGCTCGTATTAACACTTATATCGAGAGTTTCGATTTAAGATTCAATTTGTGTATTTTTTGAGTTAGGAATAATGCGTAGAGGAAAATATTACATAGTTAATAAATATCTTTAAAAACATATAATTTTTTTTACTAGATTCATATTCATTATGGATAATTAATTTTATGGACATATATGTCAATTGATAGTGGTGCACATAGTAAAAAAAAAAAATATCACTTGGCTGTGATGTATTTATAAGGTGCTATAAGAATTAAAATCTATAGCGGAAATATAATTACCCTCAATCTAATTATATTATATTATATATGCTAAACAGCATCCCCTGCTTATATATCCTAAAGCGGTGGTAATTACGATTTAATTAATTATTTAAATTAGTTTGTAAAAGATTTTAATTGAGATGTTTAAAAAAAAAAATACAAATTTATTCGAAATTCAGGAAGCCAAAAAAGCCTAATCTGGATTATTGAAAATATTCAAGAACTTCCGGAAGATTTTGTTACAAAACCTCCTACCCCATGTGGCATCAACTATCATCTATCTGGCCATCTCATTTGTCACAATGCCAATGGTGCCTCTATCTGGTGTAACAAATTGTCCATTTTGGAGCACAATTTGTCCTTCAACGCGCACGGTATTTTGGTGGCGTCTACAGTGGTGTTCCATAAAATCTAATGGGATCTATAGAGACTAGGTCTTCATCCATAGGATCCCAAGTACTGGGATCGATCGAAAACTCGATTCTATCTGAACTACTCATTTTCAAATGATATCCATATGCAGGTGGGAAATGGCATTTCCCTGTAATTACTGAAATGCCATTTCCCTTTTTTTAGTTTTTGTTTATTATATTTAGTTGTTTCCTTTGATTTTTATTTTTATTTCGTATGTTCACGTGTGTTTACTTCAATTTTTTTTTTAAGTTTTTAGTCTTTTGTGTTGGTTTCATGGTTTTAATTTAGTATTATTTCAAAACGATGTAACTTTTATTTTTAAGTTTATCTTGTAATCTAGTGTCTAAATAAATGTATTGCTTCAATATAAGTCGTATAAAATGTTGGTCTAATTGCGTTCGATTATTAATATGATGCGCAGTTATTTATTTTTTATAATATGTTAATGGTTGGAAATAAAAGAAAAATTGAAAAAATAGTTATAGAGAATATATAAAGTATGTGGGTTGGAGAAGTTTTTTAAAATAGAGGTTGTTGTATTGTATTTTAGAGTACTGATACTGTAAAATAGAGTATGATGATTGGAGACGGCCTAAGCCTTGAGTGGTAGGTTTTCTATATTGTTCTTGATACTTTATTGTTTAATTAGTGTTTACGTTACAGGTGAATTACCTTTGCTTATGGTTTTAAGTGTTGGAGCGTGTGAATTTGTCCAATTGATATTTTGTAACCTGTATAAACTTAATTTAATGGCTTGTTTGTTCATTGTTGGCTTCCAAATAGGCAAATTTTAGTTGTACCGGTTCATAGGGAATGAGTAATAATTTATTTATGTGTATTATTAATTAATTTTGAATGAATTCTTAACGTGTTGGGGAATGTATCGTTCAGAATTATGTTGACGCCAATGATGAAGTAGATAATGGTCATGTGGCTGCTACGTCTGCTACTACTGGTGGTTAGTTGGTTAATGTTACGTTAATGGTCTCTCATTTTCGCCAATTTACGACAAAATAGCGCTATGCAAGTCAAGTAATTCTTCAATATATATTTGTTTTCTTAAGCAGTTGATCATGAGTGGGTGAGGATTCGTAGGTGGGTACTACGTGTATTTCTGGCGATGATGATTGTACCTGGTTTGCTTGTGAATGCATTTACTTTCCTCTACTCAAACAAATGACTAGTAGAAAAAGTATAGAGTTCATGGTAGATATGTGCAGTGTTCATGCCACAGAATTTGGTAATATTGCTAATCATCTAGTCACAATCAGTTTCTGATTTTTGTTAGTATATATTATTATGGCGACTTATGATTATTACTAACTCTTTTTCCCCCGTTACCATCTAATACTACTTTTGCATGGTTTAATGTGTCAAATGTAGAACTCATGGGATATGCAACATTTGATTTTCAACAATTTCTTATGTATGAGTATGCCGTAAAGGGTTCATTTGCACAATCCTCATGAGAATGCCGATATCCAGCATTAGAGACATCTTCTTTTTGTCTTAACACTTCTTATTCGCTAGCCTTCTGTTGACGTTGGATTTTGTTTGTATCCAAGTCAGCAAAATTTTGACCTGAAAATCAGGTCAAGGAGAAATTTAGGACTGGACTTCAGGCCTATGTGAGGCTGGACTCCAGATAGCGATTGTTTTGGGTTTTCAAATATAAGAGAGTAAAATGTCAAGAATGTGGATCCTTTAAATGAGCTTCTCCACCTCTTTTTATAGGTCTAGGAGAGAGAGAGTGGGCTTTGCTTGGTATAAGGTCTGGTGAGACATGACTTCTAAGTACATGAATAAAGTACAAATAGAAGCTTCTTTTTTACTGAAACTAACAAGTACGGTGGTGTAAGTACAAATATTAGATTGACTACTCTGCTACTAGTTCTAGAAAGTTTGTCGAGGAATGAGGGCTTGATTTTGGGTAGAAGAACCTTTGAGGACTGAGGTATCTCGAACTTGATTCTCTTCGTCAGTTTCAATACTCATCTATTGAAGATTAAGAGCCGATCAACTTAATCTCTGCCCAATGGCATCAGGGACTGAGCCCTTGTTTGATTCATAATCAAGGCCTTGGCTTGAGTGCAAGACAAGCTCACACTTCACGACCTAATAACCACAAGGTCTTACACAGAGGACTCCACGTGGTGCTAGAATATTCAACCCTTCAACAATTGCCCCCCAAGTACTTGAGTCTGACTTCGTTGGGCTCAAGCACTTAATTTTATACTTTGCTCACGTTTTACATTCTCGCTAATGTGGAGCGTCACATGCCATCGCCTCATTAGTCAATTATTATGAGAAAATAGAGTACCAGTACGCTGAAATGACACATCAATATTTGTCAAAATGGAGCGTCAGCAAGGATGCCTCGTACCTCTTATTCTCCTCCCATTTAAAGTTCCTTCCCTTTGTAAAGTCTCTATTTACTACCACATACTAATCTCCAACTTTCTCATCTTCTCTGAAGTTGGCGATCTGAGGTCAAGCCCTTGTTGATTAATGGCCTAGAGTCGAGCCCTCGTTTAATGTAAGGTAACACTTTCTTAAGGTTCATACCCATATTAAGTCCTCAACTTCAGCTCTCGCTGTTCACATTTATACATACTTTATGGTCAGTCCACTAGCCTTTAATTCCATCACTTTTCATTTACCACTTTAACTAGTCTTCAAGCTTCGTAGAAATTCTCACCAACTCTCAACTCTATTAGTCATCTAAAATTTTGAGCTTAATTTCAGCTCATCTGCATCTCAATTTTAGCCCTCAAATTTGCACGACAATTACTAGTGTGCTACTTCCAGCCCTCAAATCCAAGGCAACTCAATTTAATATTTGTTTCGCAAAGCTTCTAATGGAAAACTCCAACGCTTCAGCAATTTTCCCTATACTAAAGCATTGACCATTGGATTTAAAAAGCACACTTGGCTTCAGGCCTCACTTTTACCAAGTTTAGGCTCTGAATTCAGCACGTCGATCACTAGTCCTTCAAACTCAAAACAAACTTTACACTATGTTTGGTAACCATTTAAAAAAAACACTTTAAATTTATCAACCAATTTAAATTTTAACTTTTGGACACACGGCAACACCACATTTAACCACATATTTAATTTGACCTAAACTGTTGCATCATTTTAATCATCAATTCCATATGACACAATTAAATCTCGACACCTATACAAAATTTGAAATTTAAATCCATTTATAAATCCATCTTTTTATAGATGGTTGGATGCCCGTTCTTGTATGATGATAAACAATCCTCTGTCTCTAACCTAGTGGCAGCATGAAGCCGCCATCTGCCACTCTGGTAGACTCTCCGACTGATCCACCGCCATTTACGAGTGTTTCTCAACCCCCTGCCTCCTCTTCTCAACCCTCAATTGCCTCTAGCTCTAATAAAAACTCCTCGAAAAATAAACTTCAGGCTGAATTTCTTGGCTTCCAAGCCCCTAAGCTAAAACAACAGAGGGCACCAAAATCTCCCCGTTCTCAAGCAAACAATGCTCCTCCGGGAATTCATTCGGAGATAGAGTTGCCCGCTTTAAGCCAAAAAGGTGTTATCTCTAATAATCCTACAGTACCACCTTTACCGGTACTGGCAATGAGGTTAAGGTACTACCGAGACCCATTCCTTTCCCTATTCTAGAGTCTATTCTGCACGAAGAATTGGTCAATAGTCCTTGGTTGGTCACTGGAGATTTCAATGTTGTGCGCTAGACCACTGAGAGAAGTGATAATTCGATTAATAGGTATCTTCCTGTTAGGGAGTTTGAGGATGCTATCTTTGACTGTGGGCTGCTGGACCTAAGTTCAAAAGGTTTTTCTTTCACATGGTCTAATTGAAGAATTCTTGAAAAACTTGATCGGCTTATTGGAAACTTGGATTTTTCAGAGTTTGCAAGTGTGCCAGGACCTCTGTTCTTAACTCTACTGGCTCAGTATCATTGTCCTCTTCTTAAGAATATTCAGACAGCTTTTTGTGGTCCATCCTCTTTTAGATTTCTAAATGTGTGGACACAACACCACACATTTATGGGATTTGCTCAACAATGCTGGCAGCAAGAATGTGATGGCAATGGGATGTGGAGACTCCATCAAAAACTTGAAAGGCTCAATAAAGCGCTGAAAATGTGGAATAAGGAAGTTTTCAAGAATGTTAAAAATCAAATTGCCGAAGCTGAATTTCTGGTTGATAAAGCTCAAAGTGAATTTGAAAAGGACCCTTAAGCATAGCCAAGCTATCCTTACTCAGGCCCTTATCTTTGAAGAAGAATTTTGGAAGCAAAAAGCTACAGACATTGGTTACAGTGTGGTGATAAAAACACTAAATATTTTCATGCCCTTGTTAATAGAAGGTACTTGAGAAGTAGGATCCGCAGTATTGTTTGGAAAGATAAAGAGCTTAATGTTGAGGAGGATATTAGAAATTCAGTAGTGGATTATTTCCAACAAAATTTTAAGGAAGAACCCATTATCTGTGATGAGGAGTTTCTTTCTGACATCCCAAGAAGTGTTATTGAAGAAGACAATGACATGCTGATGTCGTTGCCTCTTGAAGAGGAAATCCATGCCACAATGATGGAAATGAATGGAGCTAAAGTTGTTGGACCTGATGGTTTCACTGCACATTTCTTTCAATTTTACTGGAATACAGTCAAGAATGAGGTATGTGAAGCTATTCAAGATTTCTTCTAGTGTCAATTTATGCATAGATCTTTCACAAGTACCACTATATGCCTTATTCCAAAAAAGATTGATCCTCAACAATGGACAAACTATAGACCTATTAGCTTATGTACCATGTTTAATAGATTATCTTCCAAGCTAATTGCAAATAGACCGTCAAGGATACTCCCTAAATTGATCTCAGAGAATCAAAGCGGCTTTGTCAAAGGCAGGGAAATTTGTGACAATACTCTTATTGCCCAGGAAATGATTCACACTCTGAATAAGAAAATGAAGGGCAATAACGTTGCTATTAAACTAGATATGCAGAAAGCTTATGATCGGACCAATTGGAATTTCCTTTTCAAGGTTCTTGAAAATTTTGGTTTTTCAACTGATTGGATTAATCTTATCAAAAGGAGTATTTCTAGAGTTTGGTATTCTATTTTAATCAATGGAAAAGCTGCTGGATATTTTCCGGGAGAAAGAGGATTGAGACAAGGTGATCCTTTGTCTCCTGCTCTTTTTATCATTTCTGTGGAAGTGCTTTCGAGAAAATTGAACCAATGTATAGAGCTACATCCCTCTTGGAGATTCAATTATGGGGGCAAGATTTGTATCTCCCATCTTGGATTTGCTGATGATTTGATTATCTTTTCAAATGAAGACAAGAGATGTATTCAGGCTGTTTCTGATATTTTAATCAGATATCAAAGTGCATATGGACAAAAGATTAGCAAAGAGAAAAGTGGTTTTCTAACCAGCCACAAAGCGTCAGCCACATCTAGGCAAAACATAAAGGACATTACTGGATTTACTCAGCTGGACACCCCTCTCACTTACTTGGGTATCAAGCTTCACAAAGGAAGAAGCAAAAAGCAGCTTTTCATGCATCTTGTGGAACAGATCAAGAAAAGAATCTCAGGGTGGGAAATGAAGATCCTTTCAGCAGGTGCTAGACTTACACTTATCAAGAGTGTGCTTTCCTCCATCCCAATTTATACACTTCAAGTCACTAACCCCCCCCCCCCCACAAGTCGCTACCCCAAAACCAAAATTCTTTTGGGATAGCTCCGAAAGTGAAAGAAAATTCCACTGGGTAAAATGGAGTGAAGTATGTGAACCCATGATGGAAAGTGGAGTTCATATTAGGAGAATCGAATAGCTCATTGATTCTTTTTCTATTAAACTTTGGTGGAAATTCAGGACTAGAGGATGCCTTTGGGCTCACTTGATGCATGATAAATGCTGCAAAAATAATCACCCATCTCTTATATCAGTGAAACAAACGGATTCTGGGATATGGAAGAGGATCAAAGGCTATGAAATGATTGCTAAAAAGTTTATTGGCTGGGAAGTTGGTGAAGGAAATATTTCCTTCTGGTTGGATCAATGGCTTGGGGAAGAACCACTGAAAGATAAATTTCCATCTTATCCTCACACCAATTGGCACATCAAGGATTTCTTTTCTAATGCGTCATGGGATTTTGGTAAATTAACTAGCCTTATCCCTCATGATACTGCTGATCAAATCAAACAAATCCCCCTGGATATCTTTAAGAAAGATCTCGCTATTTGGAAAGCTCACTCTACTAGTATTTTTTTTTCCATAAAAAGTGCTTGGAATCTTGTTAGAAAGGCGAGCACTAAACAGTTGTCTTGTGCTATTATTTGGCACAAATCCATACCTCCCAAGATTAGTATCTTTATGTGGAAGCTTTGGAAAGGTTGGGTTCCAGTTGATATGGTGATTAGTGAAAGACTGAATCAGTGTATTGTATCTAAGTGCTAGTGTTGTTCTCAGATTGAAACCATTGAATATGTGTTCACAAGTAGCAAGCTGGTTGGAAAGGTTTGGGACTACTTCTTTGAGAAATTTAGAATACCAAACTCCTTTGATTGTTTTCCCCAAGCTATACTTCTGCACTGGCTCTTATCTGGAGAATTTAGTAATGTAGGATACATCAGATCTATTGTTCCCATTCTGATATTTTCATACACTTGGCTCGATAGAAACAACGCTAAACACAATGACATCAAGATGAATGCTGAAAATATCATAAGGAGGGTGGAAAACATGATCTTTGATTTGAGTGCTTCCAATTTGTTAGAGGTAAAGCAATGGAAAGGGGATGAGAATTATGCAGAGGAGATCATGGTATACATTAAGGAGATCGGAAAGAAAAGGTGGATTCTTTTTAAAGGGCTAAAAACTCCCCTGGGCTGTCTTAAAATTAATGTGACAGGCTTTCGATGTGATGTTTCTGGTTCTACCTCTGGAGGTGGATTAATGCGGAACAATCTTGGTAATTTGGTGGCTGGTTACCAATGTTTCTGGAAAGAGAGAGATTATCTGGAAGCTATACTTAAGTTCATTCTTTCTGGCTTGGAATTCTGCCTCAAATTCAAATAGCTAAACATCCTTATTGAAACGGATTGTATTGAGGCAGTTTTCATTCTAAAGAACATTAAAGAGGGCCCTTGGAAGTACCGTTACATTATTAGAACAATCCAAAACCTGACAAAGAGCATAAATATTTCCTACCACCACATTTACAAGGAAGGTAATATTGTTGCATATCTTTTTTGCCTTTGAAAGATTCAAGACAAAAATTTCCAAATACTTTGAACCACCTGATTGCCCTACTCTTATTGTTGAAGCTATTGAAGATGAAAAAGGTGACCATACATTCTACAAAATGGTGGGGTAGAGGCTGGCTACATTGATTTCTCTTATTTTTGACTTTGCATTAAATTCTTCCGGGCTGCCATTTCCTTTCCGATCATAGCCGGATTTCCAAAATTTTCTGCATTCTGCCATTTGCTTCTTTCCATTGAGTCAACTTATTTACAAGCTGGCAAATCCCTTGATGTTATTTCCTTCCTGATTATACCCGGTTTTCAAAGCCTCTTTCTTTTCTGCCACTTTGCCTCTTCTAATTTTCTGCCACCTCTGTAAGCTGGAAATCCTTCTTGTGATGCTTGGTGTAATTGCTTCTCATCCACCCCATAGACCGGTTGTCTATTTATAAGTTCTTCATCTTTCCTCTCAACTCACATTGAAAAAACAAATTATATTACATCAATGTAAGATATATACGCAATTTATGCATCAATGTAAGATATATAAAATACAACTCATAAAGTAATTTTAGAAAACAAAGTACGGACCATTAAATTTCACAATTTTTTAACATGCCCATACTCATCATCACCGACGTATTAAAATGGTATATTATTGCTACAAATTATTGCATTTTTTGGTCAAAAAAATTGTTAAAGATTTCCAACAGTGCAAAAATTAGTCAAAGATTACCGACTGCATAGATTACCGTCGCTAATTACCAATGGAATATTTTGGCCGTAGGAAATTACTGACGGTACTGTAGATAATCACCAACGGAAAACATAGTCCTTTGGTAAGTACCGATGGTATTATCAGTCGTCAGTGATTACCGGCGGCTAAATCTTGTCATTGGTAATTACTGACGAATGAGTTACGCCGTCGGTATCTACTGACGGAGCAAAGATATCTGTCCATGACCACTAAAGAAGAGTACAACCGTCGGAAATTACCGAACATGTGCATTGTCGTCAGTGATTTCCAATGGTTTTGTGTGCCGGCGGAAATCACCGATTGTTCTACTGTTTTTGTCAGTAATTACCGACGGAAATTTGGCCGTAGGTGAGTATCCATCGGTACTAGCAATTTTTCTTATAGTGTAAGGTTTTGCCCAAAAAAAAAAAAAAGGAACAATTGGACAAATGTCCCTTTTTCATTTACCTATCCTATATATGATACTATTTATATATATATATATAGTACATATTATTGTTTTTTTACGCTTTTTTCATAGTTTTTTATAAATATTATTTTATTTTTTTCAGTTTTTTTAACTTTTTTTTTTTTTGGATAGCTTCAATTTCATTTAATATGATTTTAAATACGTCTCCTTATCGTCTCACTGACCCTAACTTGAATGCCTCGGCTAATCAAGTTTTTTTCCCCTTATTTTGTGTGCCTAAACTATTTCATACGTATTTGGACTCTTCTAGGTAGTTCCGTTCCCAATTCCCTTTACTGCTTGTTTTCCATAAATTGTTCTTCCATTGTGAGTTCCATGGATACCAGAGTCAATACTGCGGTGGGGGTTTACTTCTTCGGCAATAATTTCGTTGCCCGGCCTAAACTATTTCATACGTATTTGGAACCTTCTAGGCAGTTCCGTCCCCAATTCTCTTTACTGCTTGTAAGCCTGAAATTGTTCTTTCGTTGTGAGTTCCTCGGCTACCAGAACCAGAACTGCGTTGGGGGTTTACTACTTCGACAATAATTTCGTTGCCTATTCCAGTAAGATCCGACGATGGTTTCGAAGCATGTTTCAAGTAAGAATCGTTGGACGAAGAAAGCTAGTAGGAAGAAAAATGGGCCAGAGAAGCTTTGAATTGAGCTTCCAATTTGTCGCAAGGTATAAATTTTCTATCTAAATATTACCTCTCCTGTTTTGCTCGGTTGTTTTCCCCTATTTTTTTTTTCCTATTTTCTAATTTACTAGTATTTTGCGATTTCTTGTCTAGCTGGTGTTATTTTCATACATTTGAATATGGTTGTTTGTCATTTTGCATATATATATTTTTTTGTTGGTTTATGTTAAAAATGTGTGTTGGGGAGGGAAGGTTTGTAAGACCTTTTTTTTTATTCTGTTTGTTTTCTCTTTCTATTTTGTTTGGGTGTTCTTTTGTTAAGGGTAGTATTTTCATTCTTTTGTAATTTTCTTTTTTTTTTTTTTTGGTTCTGTTGGTATCTTCGGTTGGTATCACTCGGAAAGGTGTTTACATTTAGAGCCTGAATTTTTTTACTTGTAATGTTGACTTAAGAAAACTTTTGGGATTTTCTGGGTCTACAAGATTTGGCCTTTACTTTCACCCGTTTATGTCATTTAAAAATAGTGTAATAGCTCAGTAGTGTACAAAAGTTTAGGATATTTGGCTTTCTAGAGATCAGGATATTTGGCTTTTAGTGAATCAAAAGTTTGTAATAGCTTGGATGATTTGACTTACACCGATACCTTTTATTGCTGAGATGTTCTATTCAATAACATATTCTACATCTTCTTCAATTGATAATGTACATTCAGTTTACGCGCTCAGCTTCAGTTTCAGTTTCGGTTTATACATTTAGAATAAACTATATGATGAATGCATCGTTGCCTAACTACTTTTTTATTTTAATCTTACAGCGGTGATTGCGGTATTTTTGTGGTTAAGTACGCAGAATACTTGTTCAAAAACAAGTTTGGTTAGATGGCAAATCCCTTCAACATGCTTGCTGCTCAGAAAAATATGGCAATTCAGCTTTTTAAGTTCGTCAATGAGAACGAATGATGGGAAGTCAGGATTGCACATAGTTTTTTTAATGAAACAACCTTTATTTTAGTATTAGACAATATATTAGCTTTTTTGAATGGTACACTTGGTTGGCGGGTTTTTATTGTTTATGGATTATTCCATTAGTTGATTATAGAAATACTTGGAATTGTCTAGTTTGTATGGCATATGCCTGAGATTGTAAACTAAATTTTCACCTATTATTTATGATGGCAATGGACAGTATTCTATTTTCTTACTTTATTTCTTTTGTCTTCTTTTCTTTGCCTCCTTTTTTCTGTTTAGGTATATATTCTTGTTATGATAACATTCTTGTTAAACATTTTTGAACGGTACACCTAGCTGGCAGGTTTTTTTGGTTGATTATGGATCATTCCATTTGTTGGTTATGGAAATGTTTGGAATTGTCTAGTTTGTATGGCATATGCCTGGGATTGTAGACAAAATTTTCAACTATTATTTATGGAAAGTATTCTATTTTCTTACTTTATTTCTTTTGTCTTCTTTCCATAAGCCTGGGAAACATTCTTGTTATGGTAACATTCTTACTTCCTCTTATGGTTCGTGCACTATTCTAAGCATGCAGAAGGATCATTTACTTACGGATTTTTTCCATTTTAATATCTTATGGAAAAATAGATCAGTTATGGAAATGGCCAGATGTATGCTAATTGAGAAGGGATTGCTAAACAAGTTTTAAGCTAAAGCTGTGTATACTTCAGTGTACTTGCAAAATAGACTCTCAACAAAGGAGGTGAAAGGCAAGACACCTATTGAGGCATGGTCTGGACAGAAACCTATGGCCAAACATTTGAAAGGTTTTAGTTCTTTGTGTTATACCCATGTCTCAGATCAGAAGAGAAGCAAGCTGGATCACAAGGCTGTGAAAGAGATCTTGCTTGGCCATAGTTCTCAGTCAAATGGATATAGAATCTATAATCTGGAAACTGAGAATGTTATAGTTTCTAGAGATGTGAAAGTTGATGAAAATGCTAAGTGGAATTGGGAAGAATCCAAATCACAACAGCAGCCAGTGGTTTTTTCTACACCAGCAGAAAATCCAGCTCCAACATTAGAAATTCAGCCTTCTATTTCAGAATCTAGTTCACCAAATGAAGGTCCATCCGAATTATCTTCCAATTCTAGTCCACCTCCTAAAGGAACTAGACCCTTGAATGAAGTTTATGAGAGATACTACATAGCAATTGTGGAACCAATCAGCCATGATGAAGTAGCAAAATATCCTGAATGGGTGGATGCAATGGAGGCTAAAATGGAAATGATTCAGAAAAATTAGACTTGGAATTGGTTCCTAGACCCAATGACAGAAAAATTAATGGAGTGAAATTAATTTACAAAGCAAAACGAATCCAAATGGCTCAATCTACAAGTACAAACCAAGGCTGATTGCTAGGGGATTTGCTCAAGAAAATGATGTCGACTATTTTGAGACATTTGCACCAATTGCAAGGATGGATACAATCAGGCTGTTGATTGCTCTAGCAGCCCAAAATAGGTGGAAAATACATCAGCTAGATGTAAAATCAGCATTCCTCGATGGTGAATTGGAGGAGGATGTTTACGTTGAGCAACCAGAAGGTTATCACTCAAATCTAAATCCTAATTATGTTTGCAAGTTTAAAAAGGCCTTGTATGGACTGAAGCAGGCACCTAGAGCTTGGTACAACAAAAGTGATGGGTATTTATGTGCTAATAGATTCAAGAGGAGTGTCAATGAGTACACTCTATATGTCAAAGCTGATGAAAATTCTGGATGACTTGCTCATTACAGGAAGTAGTAAAGAGAAAATTGAGTTATTTCTGTTGAATTGAAGAAAGAATTTGAGATGACAAATCTTAGAGAAATGAATTATTTTCTTGGCATCGAGGTAGAGCAAACAGAAAAGTGAATCTTCATTTCTCAACAAAAGTATGACATTGAGATTTTAAAGAAGTTTAAGATGTTGCAATGCAAACCAGTTGATACTCCAATTGTTGTGAATGCAAAATTGTCTAAAGAAGATGGAGATAAGCCAACCAATGAAAAGGAATACAGAAGTCTTGTGGGGAGTTTGCTATATCTGACAGCAACAAGGCCAGACTTGATGTTTGTAGCTAGTTTGCTTTCTACATTCATGAGTAAGCCATTTCTTACTCATTATGAAGCTGCTAAAAGGGTTCTAAAGTATATCAGAGGGACCATCAGTAATGACGTCTACTTTGAAGAAGGAGTTGACTCAGATTTGATTGGTTATTCAGACAATGATTGGGCTGGTTTGGTAGATGACATGAAAAACACCAAAGGTTATTTATTCTCACTTGGATCAGGTGCATTTTGTTAGAATTCAAAGAAGCACGAAGTGGTAGCTCACATCATTAGCAGCAGTGAATCATGTAATCTGATTGAGGAAAATCTTGAATGATTTACAGCAAGTTCAGATTAATCCTACTATTGTGTTGGTGGATAACTAATCATCAATTGCAGTGGCTAAAAACTCTGTCAATCATGGGAGGACAAAGCACGTTAAGATAAAGTTTCATGCTATTAGACAAGCTGAAAAGGAAGGAGAAATTCATCTCCAATACTGTCTTTCAGAAGTTCAATTAGTTGATTTGTTCACAAAGGCTTTGCCCAAGGCTCATTTTGAAGATTTGAAGCATCAGGTTGGAGTGTTATCTAAAAGCTTCAAGAAGGAGAATGTAGAAACATGAAGCTTTTACCTAAAACTCTAAACATATAAAAAAGGAAAATAGCGGGAATGGCTTAGTTTGGTTAGGTAGACTAAACCAAGTGTAAGTAGTATTATTGTACTAGAGTAGTGTTGATTTAATAGATATGATTGTATTGTACTAGAAAGTCATCAAGTGTCTTGTGTACGTATGGCCATTTCCATTGTAAAGCGTGTGAGGAGAAATCAATCAAAAACTTCATATCTTCTTCCTTCTTGTTCCTCTCTTTCTTGCTCTTTGCAACAGCAGATTAACATCTGCATTTCTATCGCTTTTCTGCTGCGTTCTTTGTCTAATTGTTGCTGCACATTTACTGGTTATAACACCTGAAGTCAGAAACGAAATTCAGCAGAACCGATCAAGTAAATACTTAAATAATTTCATATCTTGTTTGCTATATTTAGGTGTGTGTATATATATATATCTATATGATATTGAATAATCTAAAATATAATGGTTAATGATTGATATATATTTGCTAGTGGGAATTTTTTTTTTTTGGGTTGTCAAGTTAACAAGTTGACGGAACCTTTTGAGTTATTTATTGAATAGATAAATCTTGCATTTTGATGTTTTTGTAGGAATTGATGTACTTCTGTGCAAGATGATATTATGCAAAAGAAATTCCATATTTATTTGGTATCCAAATGTTGCTTTTGCCTTCATGGTGAGACTATGCTGCATACATTTATTCAGTGTACTTTAGCTAGTGAGGTTGGGCAAGCTTTTTCTTCAAATTTAGGTGTTGCAATGCCTCAGTGTAGTTCTCCTGTTCAGTTGTTGATGTTCTGGCTACTGAGAGCTGGTGTTGATAAGAGGCAGAAATTGGTTCAAATGTTGATATTGTGATTTGTTTGGAGAGCTAGGAACTATGCTAAGCACCAATATGAGTATTATAGCGGCAACACTATTTTATCTCAGGCTCATTTCTTACTCGCTAAGATATCTTGGTTGTCTGCTGATGGTATCAAGAAGAGAAGCAGCCCACTAAAGCTTGTTAGATGGCTTAAACCTGTGGAAGGATGGGCGAAGCTTAATACTGATGGGGCTCTGAAAGGTGATGGTCTGGATCTGAAGAAGGAATTATCAAAGAGTGTCATGGCAATTTGCTCGTGGGATATTATAAATTCTTTAGGCAAACTTCAATCTTGGCAGTTGAATTGATGGCCATTGAGGCTGGGCTTCATCTTCGCAAACAGAGGGGATGGATTCAGTTGGTGGTTAAAATGGATTCCCTCAGTGCGTTGGGTTCCTGTCAGAATCAGGAGGTGTGGTTAATTACTAGAATTCGAGCTTATGCAAAATAAATGACTTTTAAGATTTCAGCAGATTCATAGAGAAGGAAATCAGCCTGCAGACTATTTAGCTGCTGTGGGGGCATCAGCCTGGTGGCTGTATGGTATATTCAACTCCAACGGGCACAGAGAATTGAGAGGGTTGCTCAAGCTTGATAGGTTACAGGTACCTTGCTCGAGGTTATCTTGAATATCTAGTGCATAGTTTTGAATAGGCTTGAAGGTGATTGGCTGAATATTCTTGTATTAAGTTTTGATTGATAGTGCTCATGCATCATTTAGTGGACAGATTTCATGAATTGCATGTAAGATTGTATTTTTGAAGTTTGGAGGTAAGGCACATACGTCCACCTCTGTTCGGTTGTACGGTTTTTTTCCCCTATTAATAAAATTCATATCTCGAGCTTGGATTTTCAAGTTGGGATATTTCTCCAAAAAAAAAAAAAAAGGCGATTTCTGTGCAAGTTGTAAATAAAGTTGTAGGGAGAGTAATACGTTTAATAATATATAAGTTATTTAATTTTTAACTGAGGTTGTTTATATTGATATAATATTAATTAAGTATTGACTTTTTAATTGTTAATAATTAAAATCTTAAAAGTTTAATTTGTATCTAATTACCGCTTCTTCTTTTTTTTTTTTAAAGGTGTCTAATTTCTGGTTTGAAAAATATGAATATTGAAAATATTTTAACAGAGATTCATTTTCTTCAAACAAAATTTCATCATATTCTATCGTTTCAATTTGTTGTCACAAACTTTTTTTGGCCCCCCAAAATAAATTTTCCTGACTCCGCCACTACTCTAACGATTCTCAGTGTTAGTTTGTACCAGAAAAAATTTATCCATTTAATTTTGCTTTATTGTATGATACATGTACATTAAGACCTGCATTTTGCCGTTTCTCCCAAAAAAATAAATAAATAATAGTAATAAAAAATAAAAAAGAAGAAACTTGCATTATATGCCTTATTTCTTTTTTTCCCTGTCTAGGAGATGCAAGTTGATGCATCTATAATAGTTTTCGATATGTTTCCTTAAACTAAAATTATAGTAAGACTGTAAGAATACAGTAAAAATATATAAAATCATCCGCATATTAATCATTCTTTCATTAATTAAGTAAGCAAGTCAATTCTATGTAATGACTTTGTTATTCTTTCATTGGTGAATTTGGATAAGAACTATTTTATTTTACTTGTACAAGCGAAATATAAAGATTTTTTTTTTATTTTGACTCAAAAATCCATTATATTCAACGTTAGTGGATTTGCATGCTATTGTAATTGATGGAAAACTCGTATCTTTTACTTCAACAGGAAGATCTATTTATTTCAGGAAAAAAAAAGGAAAATCTATTTAGTTTCATTTATAAATATAATAATAAATGTAGCATAAAAATTGCATTATGCCTTATTTCTCTTCTTGTCATCATCATGAAGTATTAATGCAGAGTAGGAACCACTGGCTAATGCATATACAATAGGTATGCATCTTTCGTTAAACTAAAATCAGAATAAGAATACAAAATGATCCACATCGATCAAAGAGACTAAAGAACAAATTAAGATAATCGTCTCAAGTATAATCACTATTAACTTTTGGAGTATCAGTGACATTTAAATGTGTCACAAATAATGTTATTAGAGGCCAAAAACAAAACTAAATTGCCTCTAAGTGAAGGAGAGGCGAATGAGTAAAGGCCCCTACAAATGATGTCGCTAATAATAATTAGGGGCATATTAGATCCTATAAACGCCCCAAATAAAATGAATGCCACGTAAGAATTACTTTATTAGAGACGCTTATTTAATTGCCCCAATTAAATTTAGAATAATAGAGGCACTTAAGTAAATGTCACAATATATAAATTAGAGGCACTTATCTAATTGCCTCAATTAAAGTTAAAACTAATAGGGGCATTTAAATTAAATGCCTCAATTAAATTTAAAATAATAGTGTCGCTGATTAAATGCCTCAATTACATAATAGGGGCATGTATAATCACCTCATTGTTAATTAAATATTGAGTTAATATCAATTATAGAGATGCATTTAAATGCCCCTAATACATTTAATTTTTTATTATTAATAAATTTAAATTTAATAAAATATATAATAAAATACGTACATGCATGGAATAAAATTGAAGCATGCATGTTAATTAATATATATAAACATAACCTGTATACATATATATTACATATGAATTGGCACATGTATCTTTCATATATGTATACACTGATTGAACTAAAGATTTTCCAATAAATAAAAAATAAGAAGACAATAATAATAGTGAGTGAAAACATATTAGGGGCCTCTCCTTTTCCCCTCAATTAGTACTAATAGAGGCAAAACATACTTTCGCCCTTAATTAACAATTAATAGAGGCCTATATCTATTTTTTTCCTCTAAATTGACGCCCCTAATACTCTCAAAGTTAATGGTGTATGTCACAAAACAAGAAGTAATAAAATTTAAGAAAATGTATCTTTTAAAAAAAAAAAAAAGTCTACATCCAACCATTTTTTACTTCTCTGTCTCACACTCGCACATAAAATCCTTATATCAAATCAGTGCTTATTGAAACATTAAACAAATGACAGTTCCCGAGTACTCATAATGCACGTTCTGTAAAAATTCGCAGATACATTTTCTGGGGGAAAAAAGATAATCAGATACATGTTTTATTGCAGATTGCAGCACTAATCAGCTTAGGATTTTAACTTGTGGGAAAGGAAAATGTTACAACTTGTAATTTACCGATAATTATAAAATCCGCTTGTGAATGTGGAAGTGCATACTATTGGGATTTGAGGAATGGTGTACGGTCCTTGGAGTAGACCCTGTGCTATGCTGCTTCTGTGAAGTGTATACCGTCCCAACTGAGATATCGAGAAGGATCATCGCAACTTGTTGCTCATCGACTGCCACATAATGCCAATATATTAAAGTTGTATCGTCCTCCTACTCCACAACATGCTTTAAGAATGCTGGTAAATCCTGCACCAACATTGGACAAATGTGGTAAACTTTGTTATGTAAATTAGTTGAAAAGGGCAAGGGAAGACTGAAAAAGTTTACATAATTAACAAGTACCGAATTTGTTCGAAGAAAGATAAAGGCGCATTGCAGCATTGTAATAATCTCCATATATAATGGTGACATGAGGATAAAGCCCACGAAGGTGGTTCAGTTCTATCTGAAGCAGCTTGTTATGGTACTTGGAAAACTTTGTTTAACCAGTTAAGACAACCAGTTTTGGGGTCATAGTCTTTTGTCTCAGAGTTGTTGTAATATGAGAGATAATAAGGCGAGCAACCAATTGGAAAGTTCCCTGGAACTAGTAGTGTCCTGGCTCCAAGCTCAACCACTTCCTACTTCACAAGTAAATTGGTATAATAAACTCCAACTGAATCACGGAATGATATTTATGCTAACAAAAACAAGATTATGACATACTTGGATGGTTAAACTGATTTGGCTGACGATTGGAGCAACTAAGGACTTGATCACTTTTATGTCTACCCCTTGCACAAATGCATAGTTGTATTCATTGCCTCCGATATCCCCAACCAGTATTTGATGAAGAAGAATTCCCAAAATTTCTTTCAAATTGTTCCTCAAGTCTTCCCTTCCTGGTCCCATGAGTCCCAAAAAGTCAAGGTATACCTTCTTTTTTCCCCCCCTATCTTCCTGTTGTGTTCTCTTTTCGTTCGATGTCTCTTTTAAAATATAATTGACAAGAATCTCAACTCTGCTCTAATTTTAGGATGCTTCTCTCTGCTTCAAAAAATAAAAGAATTAATAAACAAAATATCTCATATATTTACACAAATAAACTCTCTAAAATATTTTCAATTTTCTAAAAATAATTTCTAGCTCAGAAAATATTTTAGAAATGTACCAAACTTTTTTCTCCAAAAGTATAATATCTTTTCAAAACAAGCGTGCACACGCCTTAAAGCAAAATTTATTTCAGATCGGTGAACCTTTTGAGATCCAAGTTCTCTTCCAAAATTTGTTGATTTGTATCTATTTTAATTTAGGTCCTTCATCTATTCCACAAAACACAAATTTCAATTAATATGTAAATATTAAACATTTTAATAATCAAAGTATGTGAAAAATAACACAATTTATATAACATTTATGTACTTTATCAAATTCCCATACACTTAGACAATACTTGTCCCCTAAGCATTCAAAGCTCAAGTTCATAACTTTATTTCTCTTAATTCTTCTTTCCTCTACCTTCACTCATCCTTTTATAACCTAAACTATCATACTTCATCGATTTGACACATCAAGCAACCGACTACAAATATAGTAAGTTCTCATCAACTACACAATGACCAATCACACTTTCTTAAAGTCTAAATGTTATAGGATTTAACACCCTCACATATAGAATTTACCCATTTCACTCAAAGTGTTTAGGGTGTTAAAAATTTATTGCAAATCAATACACAAAAAATCCTTACCATAGGCTTGCTAATATATCACATTGGTTCCACTAATGGACTGAATGCAAGTAAGGATCTTTAACTGATTGTAATGAGGCTTGGGGATTCCGTTTACTAGCAGCGGATGGTTCACATGGCAGTGTACAAAGGGCATTGCTAGGAAAAAAAAGCAATTTCTCGCGAGAAATTGACAATTAAAAATTTTTTTTTTCTTATTTTGATAATGAGAATCCAAAATCATCGGCCAAAGAACAGAACACAAATGCGTAGTTTTTCCAAACTCCGGTAGGGTTCATCCATGCCAAGGAAATTGGGGCTTTTTGATTCTTGGCCAAATCCGCCCAAAAATTGATAGATGGACAATGAGGAACACATTGCTATGTGTTGTGACGGTGGAGAAATTGAAAATTCCTTTTTCGACAGATCCAACAACTTGGAATTTGACGTCTTGGCCGGCAATGAGGAAGACGAAGATGAAGGGCTTGACTCTCCATTTGAAGTAGGTTAGTTTCCAAAATCCCAAAATCATTCCCCAAATAATTTTTCTCTCCAAAATCAAAGCCTAAAATCACAAACTTCTGTCCCTCCTCACCGGCCGGTCTCCACCCAAGTTCCGGTGACCACAGCGATCGTAGAAGTCCGGTGAAGCAGAAATCTAGCGAGGCAGAACTCTGATTTTCGGCCAAGCAAACAGCAATATCTGGCGCGCGGCATAACCCAACTTCCGACACTCACCGGTCGGACCTCTCCTCTTTAAGTTTCGGCGATACCCTTTGATGTAATGGCAAACAATTCGTTCAGTGGTTTGGTTCGTACTGGTATAAGGAAATGTAGTAATTTACAAGTTCGTGATCTTGAAGGTAATTTATTCACAGGGGGAAGTTCCAGGATTTTTAGGTGAGTTAAACAAATTGAAATTTCTATCTATTGGTGGAAATAATTTTTCTGGTTCCATTCCTTCAAGCTTTGTTAATCTGACAATGCTTGATATTCTTAACTTAAGAAACAATTTCTTAAATGGAGAACTGCCCGAGGAATTGACGGTTTTGAGGAACTTGAGTTTATTGAATCTCAGCGGAAACAAGTTTTTTTAGTGTTAAGACAGAGAGAGGTCGAGATCGGTGTGGGGATTTCTTTTGGGTCAGCTTGCCGGCATGAAACCCACTGGGCAGTAGCTGCTCTTCGCCGGCGAATTGTTGGCTTGGGTAGAGGGAGAGAGGGTTTTGGAACGGGCAAGATGACATAATGTGGGGTCCTCTCTCTGACAGGGCTAAACTGAATTCAAGATTTCAAATTTTTTTTTTTAAATTATATCCAAGCTGGCGTTTCAGGTGGACTTGCCAGCAGGATCTCTGTCGTGGTAGAGAACTAGAAGGTGGGAAAAGTTCATTTTTGGGGGCTTGGGGAAGGATAGGAAAGACTTTTTGTGTTAAATAATTAAAAGGAATGTACAAACTTTATGAAAACTCAAACAATATTACACTCATATGATGCACCTTTTCCTTCCATCCATGCCCTAATAAGCAATTGAAGTCTATTTATTTCAAAGAATAATAAACTGAAAAATAATAATACTTAAACAAAGGAAATTGCCTTTTTTTTTTTTCATTTTTCAACTTTCTCTTTCTGTTTTTCTCTCTCTTTCTTTTTTCTTTTCTTTTTTCACTTCTTCATTTTTTTTTTCCTTCATTCTTTTCGCTTCTCAAACTAGAGACAAGGTAGACTGCAGTTGAATAATTCATTTCCAACAACACGTTTCGCTTAATGAGACTTAATATATGAACCCTCCAATTCCAACGTTCTCCACTATTTTCAAGAGCAAATTGAAATTCACGAAACCAAGCCTATGCGTTCTTTCAATTTAAAGATGCAAATGAAGTGGAAGTTAACAAGGAAATGGATTTTTTCATAGCTTGTAATATGGTTAGTTTCCAAAAAAAAAATGGCTAAAACTCAAAGTTGGCTCTCTACGGGTGTATACCTCAAGGTAGGCTCTTTTAGAAAGCTAAACTTGGCTTTTCCTAATGCCGTTGCTAATATAGTGCATTCAAGTTCCAGAGAAGCATCACAACATACATAACAAAACAAGTTCTTGAAGAAATCCACTATGCATGACAATCACACAGTCAAAGGAATGGAGCATGATATAATGTAAATACTCAAAGGCTCAAAAGCTCACAAGTTAAGGTTCATATGTGTACTAAATCTTACACATTCTTCATCCATTCAATCATCAAGAGTAATCAGACAATGTATACTAAACAAGAAGCTAAATATCCATGCTAATCCCGTATTGTGCCTTAATTCATTTCAATAATGCATAATAGTCGAGATCACATAAGGACAAGTAATGGTAGAATCTAGAATTTAAAAAAGAATTGATTTTTTTTATTTTTTTTTTTGCAATATTCTCTATTTAGAGCAAAAATTACAAAAAAATGGAACTAAGATAATAAAAAATGAAACTGAAATTCAACTACTCAAATAAAAGAATTAAAGGAATTGAAACTAATGAAATTACTAAAATTTAAAGTAAACATAAAACTATATCGTTCTCTACTACTTATTTTTTCGCTACAAAAAAACTCAACAATTCAAACTCACACTAACCGCATATTCTCACTTTTTCACAATTCCCTGTAATCTCTCTCAAATTTTCTACTACACATTTCAAACAATAATCTCTAACTACAAAGAACAATACTACAATGTCCCACAAAAATAAATTTATACTTTATTCGTCTCACAAAAATATTCCATTATTTCTTTTTCGTCCTTTTCAAATTATATTTCACTTTCCCTAACTAAGTTTTCAATTTTCTAATATATGCTTATTATTATTAATTGTGCATGGTAATCAACAACTATGGACAATTAAAGTGACATATTCAATAAATATAAGGGTATATTAGAAAATATAATCATAAGTTATACTTTTCTAACAATATTACTAAAATTTTCTTAATTCATGTGAAAAGTAAAAGGATAATATCTTTGCGTGACGAGGGAGTAATCATTTTCACAAGGATTAAGAAAAACTCTAATAACATGCCACTTCAATTTACTAATTATTTCAACCTAATAATATTCTCTTAATAAGGTTAGAATTTTTTATTATTTCATGTGTTAGCCATTTATTTTGTATATAAGTTGAATATATGATGATATGATTTTCAAAAATGTCGAGTGATGAAGCAAAGTTTATGAGTTCTCGTCAATTTGTGTGTTATGACAATCCCCAAGTACTTGCATTCAACTCAAATTTCCATTTAGTTTTCGACGTTAGTAGATGTGTAGGGTACTTTTGAATGTTTTGTAATTGTTGGAAAATTCTCGTTCTTATATTCAACTCATCAATCCATTAAAGGATTCTGATATCATCTGTGGTACGGATACCAACGCATGAGGTCAGGGAATGAAAGGGAGCACAAGACAGTAGAAAAGACGTGTTAATTTTCTGTTAGACCACATTATACGACTGCTATTATATAGAAACTGATATTAGAAATTTTTTCATATAAATCCACTTAGTTTTTGTTTATATAATACAAGTACATGCAGTAAAACTTGCGTCATGCCTTATTTCTATTTTTTTAAAAAAAGAAAACAGAGATTTCATTTCAGCAAAAGGGTATCCACAAGTGGGGATACCATCCTAGCAACAAACGAAACACAGAACAAGGAAACGAAGAACTAAGGAAAACACAGAAAAATGGAGACTACACGACGCTCTTCCGATCAAAGGCAGACAAAAACAGTAGGGTAGAGCAGCATCAGAAGACCGCCAAACCAGCTCAAAGAACCTCCATCAACATACCTCATGCCGACGGATTCTTCCCCACAAGAGCACCAAGGCATCCCCAACATTTGCACCTGCATCCGTCGCCGTCAACAACTGCAATCCAAACGCACAATCAAGCAAAATGGAGGAGGAGATACTTCTTCATATGAGTCACCCCAGTCCTTCGAAAGATTGCAGGGCATCTTTCATTTCTATTTTTCCATCTTTTCACAATCACAGACTTGAATTTGTTTTTCACTTCTTCTATAAAGTCTCCATTAATAACATGACGGGCCAAGATTTCTTCTTCCAGTTTGCCACCCACATGGGATGTGTGGATTTTCCTTCCATAAATTGAAGAATTCCTGATTCATATCTTTCCTTTCTTTCATTGAAAAGCAGTCCACTCTATCTTTTGCAAAGAAATCATCAAATCACATTGAAGGACGTCCACTTCACTTGCTTCGAAAACTTCCGACATATCTGTAGGCAAGTTGATGTGCTCTTGTGGGTTTAGAAACACGTCGATTAAGGCCTGTTGATAAAGTTTCTTCACAGCCAATGGGGTGTTTTCCTGCACATTCATCCGAACAATAAAATGATTAAAAAGACTTTGATGCATGAAAATCTCAGTGGAATTAAGATCCACCTGCAGGAAGGGTAAAGAAATTTTAAATTGTGAGATTTCAACGTGGAAAAGTGTAACCAAAGAGTCTTGCAGAGGAAGGTCCATGCACTGTCTTGCCACTGAAATACCAAAGGCCTCAGGTGCGGGTGACCAGGCTAAAGGGGCCTTTCGGCCAGCCACTTGGATTGGAAATAGATTTCGGCAATCAACTTGCATCCTTGGTTGAGAAACTACTGGATTATATATGTTGACTCCTTGGTAGTGACAGGCTGTTTAAGAAGACAAGGTAGAAGGCTTGTTGAGGGGGTTGGGAGAGTAAATGCATGTACAACAGTCATGCCTTATTTCTATTCTCTTATCTTTCTCAAATGAAGCACGTTAATGCAGGCTTGTTAATGCATATATTTGATAATTTCGCATATTTTGTTAGGGTGTATTTGAAGGCTGATTTATTTTAATAGATAACGGTTTTTCTTTTCCTACTTAAATTCTCTTTTTCAGAGTATGGTTAACAATTTTTTTTTTTTCACATGGAAAATATTTTTCACTTTTTGATGAAGTACGTCACCACATTTTCCTTAAAAAGATAAAAACATTTTTTTATGGGGTTTTAGGTTTTTTATTTTCTAAATAATTCATACTTCCTAATGTAGTTAACCGTAAGTCTAGTTTAAATATTTAAAAAAAAAAAATAATAAGACTAGTTGGTTCTAATTCTTGATATCAACATGCCCAGATACCTTTAACTCAGCTATGTTGTCACTCACGGTGGAGATCAAAACCCCACCATTTTTAACTTCTTCCTCTGGCACGCGAAGATGAACTTATCAAGTCAATACTTATAATTGAGACATTATTTAATTATTATTATTATAGAAATGACAATGCCGAAGTACACTAATGCAGGTTCTGTGAAAAAACACTTACAATGAACATATGCGCGTTTTAATTAACACATATTCCAACATCAATCAACTTGGTGGAATTTTAACTAGTGGCCGCAGCCTTTGGCTAATGTTACAACTAGATATTTATCAATAATTTGAAATTCCAGTGGCTTTGGATGTGGAGGTGCATACTGTTGGGATGGGAGGAATGGTGTATGGTCCTTCAAGTAGACTCTGGGCAATCCAACGGTAGGCTGCCTCTGTGAAGTGCACACCGTCCCAACTGAGATATTGAGAAGGATCGTCACAAGATGTTGTCCATCGACTGCTGCATATTGCTGATATTTTATAATTGTATGGTCCTCCTGCTCCACAGCATGCTCTAAGAACGTTGGTAAATCCTACACCAACATTTGAAAAATGTAGTAAATTTTGTCCTCTAAGTTAATTAGTTGAAGAAAAGGCAGGGGAAGATGTAAAAAGTTTTCTAAGCTAGAGCTTTCAATTTCGTTCTAAATTAAGCAGTACCAAAGTCATTTGGAGAAAGATAAAGACGCATTGCAGCGTTGTAGTAATCTCCATATATGATGGTGGCATGAGGATAAAGCCCACGGAGGCGATTCAGTTCCATCTGAAGCAACTTGTTATGGTTCTCGGAAAACTTGTTTAGCCAGGTAAGACAACCAGTTTTGGGATCATATTCATTTTCGTTAGAGCCTTCAAAATATGAAAGATAATAAGGCAAGCAACCAATTGGAAAGTTTCCTGGAACCATGATTGTCGTGGCTCCAAGCTCAATCAATTCCTGCTTAAACACAAAGCAATCGTGTAATCAACTCGTTATACTGAATTCGGGCAACAATTATGATAACAAAATCAAGACACGATTATTTCATACTTGGACCACTAAACTGATTTCGTTGATAATCAGAGCAACAAAGGATTCAATCACTTTCATGTCAGCCCCTTGCACGAAACCATAGTTGTATTCATTGCCTCCTATCTCCCCAACCATTATCAGAGAAGTTTGAAGAAATGTCTTACAATCTACGGTCGGAAGTGCAAGAAGTCCACGCATTTCATTCGTCCAAACAACAAAAAATGAATGCATTAGTATTTATGGAATATTAATGTATCAGAAAACTTGCTGATTTGTTGAGCAGGCTTATAAATGTATGAAAACAGATTTGTTAGTTCTTTCATTTAACAAAAGTAAATAACAAAAGTGTAAAGAATTAATCTATTAATTTGAATGCACATGTGAACAAAAATTATAACTAAACGGGATCCAAATTACCTTATTACCTTAAAAATGACTTTGAAATCCCCTTGAATAGTGTAGGGTTAATAAGGTATTTTTTACCCCATTTTGCCATATATAGTTTTGGTCTACTTAATACTTACATGTCTAAATAGCTTGACTCAAGTGTAAAACTTACACATTGTTTTGAAGTGAGCTAACATAATTTTTAGATTAAATCATAATTTAGTAATTAAATGTTAAAGTACAATTACAATTTGCATATAGTAGTACAACTCTAGGAGTGCTTAAAACAGTCACAATTACAATTAGCCTTATCCATTCCCCATTTCTTTTCCTCAAAACTCTAGAAGTGTTTTAACAAGGAATTTTATTTTGTCTACATGCAAGTATATTATTATGCATGAGTGTATATGTGGTACACATCTAGTTATAAATACCCCACACTTATAGTTTAGATGTGTGCCACATATATACACGTGTATAATAATATGTCTGTGTGTAAGCAAAATAAAATTTCTGACATTATTACTATTGTTATTGTTACTAATGTTGAGTTCTTTCTAATGTTGTATATAATCGATTAAAAAATCAATCAAAAAAATATATTAAATGTAGAATGTTTGTTTAAATAGGCAGTTTGAGAAAAATTCGGAGAAAAATATAAAATTTTAATTGAACCAAATTGACATATGCCGTGTCATTATTTTAACCAGTTGTCGTAGGCATATATGACCATCCTATCCTATGATACCTGGATTTGTCTGGCAAAATGTGGCAAAAAATTCTTTGAACCAATCCCACTGAGTTCCAAGAGAGACATTTGTCACAGGATTAAACAGCCCATACTTGTGAAGAAAAGATGCAGGAAGCACCGTAGCTCCGCCAACTGCAAAATTCACGCCTTTTCTAAAATCTCTGTTGCTTGTATTTGCAAATTTTCCGGCGATGAATGGTTCCACAAATGGCAGACCCAAACTTTCAGCAACCAATCACAAAGAAAAAATCTAACAGTGAGCAGAGCAAAGCAACGTATCAATGGTAGAAGAAACTGATTAATTAAATTCTACCGACCAATGAAATCTAAAATGATACGACCGTCGGAATATCGTCCAGTGGGGCGACCGAAAAAAGTTTCCCCATAAGGTGGTAGCCCGGATTTGGGAGGATGGTCCGGTGGATAAATGTGAAGGAGATTCCCGGTGTCGCCCAATGAGTCGCCGAAACAGATTATAGAACTGTAGCAGCCATCAGCAATAATTTTGCTTGAAAATAACAAAACGATTATTGCAATTGCAGCTGGGGTTACTGAAGAATAAGGAGCCATGAGAGAATACGCACGCCTTCAAATTAAGTAGATGAGAGGGGGAAACCAGTAGAACAGGAATTATTTCATTTTGACTCGACCGATTGCCGAAAAAAAGAAAAAATCGCCGTTACAAAAAATAAATGATTCGATTTTTCCATTTGGCCATGTGTTTTGCAAGTGATGAATCAATGACAAGGTACGGTGATTTTTTTGGCTGGTGGGGCATTTTCCTCGACTAAATATGCCAGAGACATTAATTGAAATAGCGACTTTCAGAAAGCTTTGTATCACATGCATAAGAATCCAAACATAAACAGGAAGTAAAATCACTGTCACACTGTGCGGTAAATTTTGACGGTCAAAATTGAAATTGAAAAAAAGGAAAAGGATGATTGTGAAGGTGAGCAGATAACCACCCGTTTTGCATTTGTCGGGAATACAACAGCAGTGAGGAATGGAAAAGGAGAAATGCTTCTTTTTACACCCCTACCCGCCAGTTGATGGTGCAGACAACAAATACAAAAAGTAGAAAAACGCAACAGTTGGACCATTGGCACGTAAAGAGTTAGATCATTAATAATAAAATTTGAAAGTGACAGTTTTGACAAAAAGATCTCTCACCATTTATTTAGATGATAATCCAAACCAAAGGTTTGGAATGAAATTTGATAGAATTTAAAAATGAAAACACCAATCAGGGATGACGTCAAGATTTGACATTTGCCCGAGCTAATTTACAATGTGTTTGGCAACTTGGATTATAATCTATTTTAATTATAATCTGCGACACGGCATCATTTCATTGGTTTTATTTTTTTAAAAAATTCAAAAAGTAAAAGTCAAGCCGCAATTTTTTACTTTTTACAAAAACCAACCAATAAAATGATGCCACGTAGTAGATTATAATCCAGATTATAATCTCAAGAGTTGCCAAACACTTTGTTAGTAAGAAAGGCTAGTGAAGGGGGAGGGGTTGCAAGGGATCCTCGGAGATTGAAATTTTTTTATTCTGCCATAAACTGTTAGAAATGAAATGTCTCAATTTTATGATACGATATACAAATTAACCGTATAGAATTGTTGTGACAAGGTAAATTTGAATATCAAATACAAAATAGTATAGAAAGAAACGAAGTCGGATACTAAAAAAATCTACAAAAAATACAATGAGTTTACCTAAATGAAACCCAATATTCAAAACCAGGTCACGCATTGAATGAATAAATATATGAATTTTTCTATTAAAAGAACCGTCCTCCCTTACATGCAGAGGACGGCTGATCTGGTTACCTATTTGTCGCAATAAGGGCCCAACAAGAGAAAAGATGAGTGCTAGGTTGGTTTCTTTGAAAATTACAAAACGGCCCACCACAAACTTTTAGTCTAAATAACAAAAATCCACTCAGCCCAATAATGGAACCAGAACATTAAATTCGTCTCTGACGCCTCTTCACCACTACAATTCTCGTCGGAGAAGAGCCGTCTGAAGCCACCAGCGCCGCTGCCCAACTCCGGCCACCCTCGCACGCGGACCAATTTCACAGCCCCCATGCTCACAACCCCAAAGAAGAAGGTGGCGTCCTCGTTGCCCACCTCCAGGCCGTTTCCCTCGTCAGCCAGCTCCTTGCCGTCGACCTCCCAACAGCCTCAGCTATCTTTGCCTCTAGGTATGGCCTCATGCCTTGAATGTATGAAGAAACTCTAGAAGCAGTTTGTGGTAAATCTTAGGCACATTGTGTCATCTATGTACGATTGTGTAAACTCAAGTGTTGTCCGCAACGTCAATGTACAATTGAAGCCTTCTTTGTAAAAAATAAAAACTGAAATTTTGTTGGTGTTTCTGTGAAATTGGGGACTGCCGGAGGGATTGAATATGGAAGACATCAGTGTGGAAGAAGAGGCTTTTTGGTAGAAAAATTGTAAATTTTAGAGAAGATAAAGAATAAATTGTGCTCATCTTTAAAATGTTGCTTTAGTTATTTTGAAAATACCTTAGAAAATTGTTCAAGAGATCGGAAGAGCACACGTGGCAAAAAGATATACTATTGTTAATAATAGAGAAATAGATGACAACTTAATCAAATAGAGCATCTTGTTTAGAAGAAATTTCTATTGACACCAGTGAGGGGCATTTCGATTATCAAGAAGGGATAGAAGAAAGTGAAAGGCAAAAGATAAAAATATGCTGGATAGAATGGAGAACTGTTACACAGATCTTGCAAGTTAAAGAAAATGTTTTACAAGAAGACTTCTAAATCAGCTATGAACTCTATGCATCGTGTTGGACAATCTAAAACAAATTTGCTCATAAAACACATATAGCATTAATTAGAATAAAGTGATAAATAATCTAATAAAAAGTGGAGGTCACTAATTGAGTACATATTAATGAAAGAAGACACCTCCCTATTTCTTTGCGCACTTATAAATTTCTCATATACAGTTGAGGCAACATTCCAAAGTAGAGAAACGTATAAACATAGAATGGAGGATCAAAATTAACATGGCTTGATATGGTTACAAAAAATCATTGGTAATTTATTAGTAGATGTAGCTCTAGTCTAATGAAAGAAAAGATAAGGAAAAAAGTGCTGATCTCGAAGACATCAGCGTGGAAGAAGAGACTTTTTGGTAGAAAAAATTGGTGCGAAACTAGATATAAACTTAAAAAAAAAAGCAATTAATTGTTTGACCTTTTGGATGTGTATGATTTTTTTTTTTTTAAATCCTCATTACTTTTTTCACAATTATCACCAATCAGGATTTCTTAGAGTACATGACATTACATTCCTTTGTATTTCTTTATGTGTTGGCTATTAGTTGTAGTAGTTGAACAGAGGTATTGGTTATATCTCACACGACTCTTGCTTTTATTAAGCTCATATAGGTGTGTTGGGTAAGTGATTGATGGTTGGATGGATGTTGGTTTTGTTAAATGCGATCGATGGCCTTTGTGACAGGTTGATTATGTCCAATTTACAGGGGAGACTCTGTCAAATCTTTTTTTTTTTTTTAACACTTTTACTTACTTAACTTTGGTTAAAGCATGATCCGGCTTATCTTTCTAATTTCTATGCTGTTGCAGGCACATACTTGCATCTCAAAAGAGGACAAGTTTGTGGACAACATATTTTGGGGAATTATTTTTGCACATATATTGGAAACGGGTGGCACATGTTTTGTATATTTTGAGGAATTTATTTTGCACATATTCCTTTTAATAGTAATCAATATGCAGCTGTGAAACAACCGTGAAAGATGCATATTTCGATTCACATTTGCCTACTATATTTTTATATAGTTTTGTTTTCCTCAAAAGGCTGTGTAAACACATTGTAGGTGTTAATGGTTTCATTGGTGTAAAAATTGTATATGTCGTTCCACTTTTGCCTCGCTAGTTAAATTTATGACAATTTTCTTGTCTAATTAGTTTAACTTTATGAACCAAAAATAAGTAGGGATAGTAACAGGTTATTTTTAACAAAATCCTGCTAATCATGTTCGATTTATCTATGTGCTAATATTATCTTTTTGGCTACGTATATCCCAGGTTACTTAGGAAGAGACTTGGCGCAGCTAGTAGTACAAGCAGCATTGGGCAACCTGGCTATTGGGATGCCTAGGCAAAATAATGTAGCCAGAACTTTTTTTTTTTTAATGTTTGGAATTGGAATAGTCTTTGTAATTTGTAATTGTTGGTTTGCATTTTTAATCCACATTGTCATAATGTTAATATTTGGCACTTGTGATTGATTATCCATCTAATGTCAATCAAGTTGCATGAGATTAATATAGGTGCCATTTTATAGTTATTAAGGTTTCTTGATTAAGGGAACCATCCCAAAGAGCCTTAGTTTTATACACTAGTAGGCACAAAGTATATATGGAAAGTTAATTTCTAGTTTTGTATGTTGAGAACATAATGTTCAACACTGCTAGTTTCTTAGAAACTTTGATTGCGATTTAAGTATGCATGCAAGAACTCTTCAAAGATGATGAAAATTTCATCAAACAACATTTAAATTGATATTTAAATAATTGTTGAACGAAAAGGAACAAATCATTTGCATTACAATGCTTGTGTCGTGAAATGTTGTAGAATAATAGGAAACAAAGCAGAAGACAGAGATAATTTAAGGCATTAATTTTCCAGACATTTGCAATAAGCAAGCATCAAAGAAGCTATGAAAATAGTAAGATATGCAGCCCTCCAGAAATTCATCAGTGACTAGTCCTTTATGCATCTAGTTTTGGATCAATCTGGAGATTAGCTTCACGGTGACAACATTTTGGTTTAGTCAGCATCAAAATAAGCTCGACATGATTGATTGGTGGCAAGCTCTGGTAGAATTGACCACTGTAACCAAAAAGAGTTCAAACAGAAAAAGCTCAGAAAAATGAGACTCGTGAACATTTGGATTCAGCAACATATAAAATCTAACTTAATTCATAGTTGATTCTACTAAGAGGCTATAAACACATAGAAAAGTAAAATACAATTGAATTCTTGAGAAGATGCAGAATATATTGCAAAATGTAAACCCAAAACAACCATATGAGATACGAAGTAATAATCATATAGCAGAAGACTTGTGATCAGATGCACAATATACACCACAAGCAGATTTCACAAATCAATCATAAACATATGTATTGACCCAGTGAACCAGTGGCTATTGATTTGCAACATTAAACCCATAGATTCCAAGATTGTTCCTCAAAATAAGGATAAATCTAAATTACCCAAAAAAATGATTAAGGCTTCATGAAAATAGGTAAATTTTCATTGCACAAGGGATGTGGATACTGTACATTTACTGCCTTTATTGAACAAAAAATTGAAGTCCTCAAATCTGGCTTTTCTTGTTTTTCTTCTCTGCAAAAGGAACTTTTGTGGCACAGAAAATCCAAGAAGATGACCTTTTCTATTTTAATATCCCTATTTTTGTTACTTATGGTTCTTGGCTTGTGTTCATATAGTAGATTTTGAAGAAAATCTTCTTATTTAAGTCTTGTTTATATAAAAACCCAATTATTTAAAAAAAAAGGGGAAAAAGTGGGTGAAAAACCTAACTTTTGCAATTTTTGGTGACATATAATGCATTCTCAAAGGGAAACAAAAAACATGAGCCAACTGGCTTTGGAAAAAACCAAAGGGCAAATTGACATTAAACAACAACGAAATGAAATAAAACAGATCTCCAAAAATGCCAATGAACACAAGTCATTTAGTGGTTCAAATGAAGCCAAATTCGTCCGGTGAATAGTAGAAAAAGAAAATTCATAACGAAGTCGGGGCGGGGAGAAATGGAGCCAACAGATCGACAAAAAGGGTGTTGTTTGAAGCGAACTGGGTTATTCAAATTTCAATCATCTTATCCACAAATGTACTGCTCCGGCGACTCCCACGTGCTCAGCGAAGATTAGGACGGAGTTGCACACCAAATTAGCTATATCCTGCTTCACGGTTGAAGCCCTAAGTCGAAGTTGGGTGGGGAGAATTGAGCTACCGGATTCTCAACACTCTGCGTGCACCCAATTTGCAAGAGATCGTAATTCCCTCCCCCCTCCCCCTGCCAAATTTGTAATTCCCCACAAGCTCTCAAATTTTTTGATTTTTCGAATGAGTAATCGGACTCTGTTCATGGCTTTTCTCCTTGATATTCTTGTTTTAGAATTTTTCTAGCGATATTTTGAAACCAAAGGCCCCGAAATTTTACTTCCTTTCTTAGTCAGAGGTGGGCTACCTTTCTTTAAACTGTTTACAATATTTTATTAGGATTGTACAAATTGTGTACAAATTAGTGTGCAAATAGCATTACCTGTGTTTCAATAATAGGCTGTCTTGGTGTCTGCCAAATCATCGCCACCTCAGCCGTCCTCTCTATGTAGGGGAGGACGATCCTTTTAATAGAAAAATTCGTAAATATATGCCATGAGCGGAGACCAGTTTGTCTGAGGAATTCAAGTATTTGCAATCCCACCGCGAAATTCTTGTTTATGTAATAAAGTACTCCTTTATAAAAAAGAAGAGTTGGACTTAAGCTTGTGCATTGAAATTGGACTTGATAAAAAATAAAGTGGGCTAGTTCTATATGGGTTTTTATACGGGGGAGTAAGTGCATTATTATGGAGTCCAAAACTCCAACTTGGCATGGTGACTAAGCAATCAAATGACCCTCACATTTTTTACCCAATTTCTACACTCACCGGACCCA
>CAVNYN010290153.1:0-13300 GCA_963692815.1 Nyctanthes arbor-tristis | reverse complement strand
CTTAGTTAAATCATCGTGGTTCTAGTATGAATTTGAGGTTTTAATCGATTCATTAGGATCTTAACAAGATAATTCCTATCAATTCAATAATAAAGAAAAAGAAAACAAAAAAGCCACATTAGATACAAAAACAAATTAAAGAAATAGTAAATAGTGAAAGAGAGAATTCAAGAGGCCCCTAAGGATCAACATAAAGATGATTGAGCCAACTTGATATTTTGGTATTATCGCCACAAAGAAGAGCTTTCGGATTTTTTTCTTCTTTCATACATTCAGATAAGATTGAATCGGAGATTAAGGAGTTTCAAACTTTCTCTATTACATATCCGTTGCAACTAGTATTTGGGTGTTTTTGCTTGACTTTTTAAGACCTATTGTCGATACTAAATAGCAGTCCAAAATTTGTAGCCATTTTTCATGATATTATACATGGATCAGGTATAGCATGGCGAAGAAGTACTTTAAAATCTAAGAAATATTAAAAAAGACACACGAAATTATAATTGAAAGCAAATATAAGGAAAATAGACAATTGAAATACATAAAAACCTTTAAAATAACGAAAATATTCATGTAATCAATAAAAATTGTGTTTTCGGCGAAATTCTTTTACATAGAAAAACACAAATTGCAAAAATCCTTTGCTAATATATTAGTAGACAATATAATGAAGTTAACTAAATACACATTCAATGTCATAAAGTAAAAATAAAGACCTTGGACCCACTGTGTTGATACCTAATAATTAACGAACGAGAGATAATAGACCTATAAATAAAATGATATGACAAATTTAGCACCAATAATAATCAAAACACATTGTACTTTTTACAAAATAAATATGTATATAAATCTCCAATGCACGTGGTAATCCAAAAAATAAGAACATCAACATTATCGATGGCATTGGCTAAAAAATACCACACTTATATTAAACAATATATGCAACAAAAATATAAAGCAAATGTAGAAAACACTCACATCAAGAAATTGGAATATAATTTCCATACCAATTAATTAATTTCTACGCATTACAACCAATTTTGAAAATACCTGCAATAAAAAAATGAAATTCCAAGTAATTAATAACATTATATGTAAAGACGAACCACATATTAATAAAATTTACAAACACTAACATGATCTAATTGCGGACAACTAATGTAAGTTTCTGAAAACCTCATTATACACCACATTAATAGTAGAGTTGGTTGGACATCCCTCATTGTCACAAATTAAAATCTTTAATCCATTTTGCCTTGTGACTCTTGAGACTCCAACATAAAACTGTCCATGGGTAAAGACATGTTTTTTTAGAAAAATACCAACATGGGAAAGCGATTGGCCTTAGCTTTTATTGATGATCATTGCATAAGATACAACCAGTGGAAATTGTCTTGGATTAAATGTAAAGGACAGCCTCATATCAGATGGAGTAAATGTCATCCTTGGTATTAAAAACTTTTGACCAGCATTGAATCCTTCTAATATTTTCCCTTCTACAATATGGTCTGCAAGCCTTGTAACAGTAACTCTAGTACCATTACATAAGCCAGATATATGGTCAATATTCCGCATCAACTAACACCTAATCCCGCTTAGAAACTCTGGAGTATGTAGCTCTCTGAGCAACTAGTGGTCATTATCTGATTGACAGTTCCATTAGAGCTAAAATAACTACAGATATCATATTGATTCTTTGACACCATGTAATTATTGATAGTGTCAACTACATCAAGTGTCGGTGCAAGTGGATAAGTGTCAACTATAGTTGATACCTTCAACTATAAAATTTGGATAAGTGGGATAAGTGCTATCAACAAAACATTCAACAGGATCATCAAAGTTACGTAACAGAAGATCATCAGGGATTTCAACTTTTGTATGTCCATCATTTTCCTCTCCAAGTGTACCATCACCAATACTTAAAACTTAGTCCAAAAATTTTTTCAGTTCATTACTTTCACTCTCACTTGATAAACTCTGGAGTCTCATATTTTTGGTCAAAGACAACACCTTGAATAGAAAAAAAAAAGAACTTCAATTTAAATACATAATGCCAAAATCATGAGGCAAAATAACATTTATATAATCAATTAAAAAATTATATCTTAAATAACCTGCGAAGGTTGAATAAAAAGTTAAATCGAGTTAACATTAAACCATGACAAAAATCAAAATTAATTTGTAAATTATAAAGTAATAGTACCTGACAATGGTCCCATATATAGGACGAATTCAAGGATGCATGCACAATATCTTGCCTAGATCCCCTGGGTATGACGGGTAAAATTTGTCTGAAATCTCCCCCAAAGACAATCCTTTTACATCCAAATAGTTGTTCCACGCTTAAAGGATTACCAACACATAATATGTCCTGCTTGGTCCTATCAAGTACTTCAAAACAAAACCTATTCATCATAGGTGCCTAATCCCAAATAATTAGTTTTGCCTGTTTGATAAATTCAGCTAATGGACTACCTTGTTTGATGTTGTAGGTTGAGTCTTTAGCTGAATTTAAGGGAATGGCAAACCTCGAATGGACTGTTCTTCCTTCAGGAAGCAACAGAGATGCCATTCCATTAGATGTCACATTAAGCACAATTTCACCTCTAGACCTTATAGCTTTTGACAAAGTTTTCCAAACAAATATTTTCCCCTTCCCTCCCTAACCATATAAGAAAAAGACACCTCTTTGATTGGCATCAACTGGATGAATAATTTTATCATATGCACTTCACTGCTCATGTGTTAAGCAAGCCACCAACCTAGTGAGTTCATCTGCCATTTCCTTTTTATCATATCTCAGTTCATCATTTATGAAACTTTTCTCTGAGCTCGAAGAAGAAAACTCATCTAGGTAAGGTAATGTAGAGAAATCACGAAGGCTCTTTCCTCACATGTGCAACAACTTTCCAGCTTCAATCAAAGCATAATTTTTAATTTCATCCTCACATAGTTGAAGGTCTATTAAAAAAATAGAAACAATATATGACATAAAATTATAAATAATAAATTAAAAAAATCACACGCTGTCTAACAATAAATATAAGAGACATATGAAACAGAGTAAAAACTCACAAAAGTACCTTGTTGTTGCATAAATTTCCTTCTATTATAAAGAACAGCATCAGAAAGATGTTGCCAACATTTATCCCAAACTGTTTATGGCTTTGCCAATGAATCTGATAACAATAAAGTCACAAACAAAGTGCGCAGTGAATGAGCAGAACCCCACTGACTGGCTTCAACGATTTCAACCACGTACTCGTTGTCGCCGTGAAGCAACCCATGGGCTTACCAAGCATCACGAAAAGAATCATACTTTGACCCATTTACAGTCATAATGTCTTCATAACTTGTTGGACCTCAAACAATGCTCAAGAGAGTTTTTAGAGAATATCTTTCTCCTAATCCAGGTCGAGCAAAATATAGTCTTCCACAAGAAACACCATGTTTTCATCAGACCCACTCTCTGGGCTGTCTTTTCTACACAAATTTAGAAGGAAAGTCAATATAAGTTAATCCAGCTACTTTGGGATACTTCTTAGTTGCTTCCAACCAAGTAGTAAATTTACTTTCTTTTATTGTGGATTGATAAATTATAGCATTAGCTGATTCAGCCCCAGAATAGTATACATTATGTTCTCCAGGCAAGTGAAAATTTAGTCTTTCAACTGGGATATCCCTATAATGAATGTTGTATCCAAAAATTCTCCAAGAAGCCTTACACGCTGAAACATATCGGCAATCACAGAACATGTTGATTTCATCAATGTTCTCATTTCCAACATCATCTCCAGTGGTAGAGAGTGAGACAGTTATACAATCATGACCTTTATTAATGTATTTGAAAAGTGTGTTGACCTTGGCTGGTTGCACCATTCAACATTGATGTGTGCCTTGTATCTCATAAGAAAATAGCGGCTGTGTGGAATAACATATATGTTATCAAGTACCACTCCATTTTTTTCAACAGTTCTTCCATTATTTTGACGTATATACATTGCATAGCCACTATCATCAATAGTCGTAAATTGGCCAAATTTTTTTGGGAAGTGCTTAGTACAATGCCCATTAACCATGCATAGTGATTTGGTATTCAGATGTCCACATGGGCCGTGCATCATCAAACTTTTAACAGCATCATAATACTCTGTCATTTTCTCATATGGAAGTTTTGCCAATATGATTTCATCAATATCTGTTGGAGTAGGATGCTTGTCTTTCTGAGCCAACTAGACCAATATATGAGCATGTGGAAGACTATGCTTTTGAAATTCAACTGTATATAGAACTAAATGTATAAAAAAAGATAAAGAGTTATTATAAAACATAAAAAAGACTTATCAAACTAATAATCGTAAAAAGGAAAAAAATATATCAAATATATATATATTTATAGAACAAACGAAAGTTAAATAAATCTTTTACCTACTTTGACTTGACCAAAAACTCTATTTGTCTTTAAACCTTTGATAAGATGGTCTAGCTTAATCTTGAAAATCCTACAAATGATGTCAGGACGGTCTTCCTGCCTTAATCCTCTATCCTCTACAAAACAAACAACTTTTTGCCACCTTGGGTTACATGTGATGGTAATAAATAAATCAAGATAGCAAGCCCATCGACAAATGGCCATTGCACCACGATAGTTTTGCGTTGTGTTATGGACGCCTCCAGTGAATGATGACTCAGGCAGCACAACCCATTTCTCGACCATTAAAAGGTCTAATTCTCCATTGGTCATTGCATCAATCAAGCCATTGTATGATTCACGTCGCAATTCTTTTTGGTGAGACCGAATAAATGCCAAAAGGGAAGACTCAATCATTGTATAACCATCTACCAAGAATTGTTGGAATAAACTCGTGAGGATAATATATAAGGCAATTCATTGTTCCTCTCCTGCAATCGGAAGCAGAAAAACTCTTTTTGCATAATTGTCTTCCTTCCAGCTGACGTGGATGGAGCTGGCTTTGACAAGTTAACGTCCTCTTTATAGCGATCATGGCCATACAGAAATAGCAATTGATATTGAAGGCTAAATAAGATGGATTTAGTTCATTTATCCGCTGTAAATCTCCAGTCCTCTTTTCCAAGATAATGTCTCTGTGAGGCCGAGAATCATCAATGTCACCCTCAATAATTATAGCAACTTCGTCCTTCTCCGGTTCCTATACATCCTTCCATTTTTCTCCCTTGTTTCGATAAGCTTTAATTTAATATCAACTCCATCTGAATTTCTGAACCTATCCCTAGCCATTCTAAGAGATTTGGCTTGTGCGTTATGTACATCAAGCATATACTTTAATTGATCAACAATTTCAGCATCTTACGCATTCACGTTAGCAAATTTCCTATAAGAATGTTAAAATTATAAATTAATGCATACAATATATGAAGAAAAATAATATAAATAAAAAAATGAAAACATAAAGTGCACGTGACTGCCTAGATTCGGTTGGCAACCACATTCTCGGTATCTACAATATACATTTTGTGCAAACTTTGGTACCTTCCCTTCAACCAGAAGCAAAATTCCAATATCATGATCATTTTGACCGCTCAACCTAAAAATAGGGGGTCCTTTACCAGTATTGATACCCTTATCAATTTTGCTTCCCATTGATGTAAATAAAAACATACTATTGCATGAGCGGATGTTTTCAACAAAATGTCTATTTCAATTATTAGCTCCAACTAGCAAATCATTAAGTTCTTTGGAAGGATCCTTCATAAGGGGGAGTACTACATTTCCTTTGTTACAACACATTGTAAGCAAAGGATTTTTCAACTCTTTCATCATACCAAAATTTCGCCCCACAATATTGGCATTTATATGTTGGATTTCCAATATCATTGTATTCTAAAAAATTTTAAAAAATATGAGCAAACCATGTAGAAAGAAAAATTATTTAATTTGTAAGCATCCACCAACCAATATTTATGATCATGTAAACACAACTTAATTAACTAAAACATATACATAAATATAAATAAAAATATAATGAAATATAAAATTATTTAAATAAGATTAAAACAATATAGATCGAAATACTTGAAATAAATGTTTCTTAATTGATAAATGAAAGGAAATAAATGCACCTTTAGTATATAGATTGATAAATTCATCATCTTTATTTGTTAAAACATATTTAATGTAAGAAAAACACGTAGGAGGAAAAGAATGATAAAGATACTCATTTGTCTTTGAACGCACCTTCTGAATAATCTTTATCTTCTTGAGAATCCATTACTTCAACAAGAAAATCATGAAAAGTATTATCTAACAAAATAGTTAATTCAGTTAACATAAATAATAATAAAAATCAATAAGGAAAGATATCGATGATCATATATAGAACATATTAGAAATAAAGTCATCAAATAGTTACCATCATTTAATATGTCATCCCTAACTCCAGAGACAGTTGTGTTCACGATATTTTTGCATAAGTAAATATAGTTAATGAAACACCTAAAAAAAATGGGAGGAAACTATAATATATGAGAAATAACTAATTAAACACTTACCTTTATTAAATCCAACATTAATAGTTCCATAATTATTAAGAGTAGTTGGTCCAGCTTCAATTGACATTACTACGTCTCACTCAGCAGTATAATGATCATATCACATATGACCACCAACTCGACCATATAGTACTGTTGTGGTGGAACAACCTGAATCAACATTTAAGCTAAATTTAATGTTACAAAGTAAAAATCATAAGTATATTAACTACGCAATTAAAAATAATAAAAAAACATGCAACAAAACAATACCATTTGTAATGTCTCGAAAGGGTCTTCTAAAAGATGAACTCGACGATCCATCAATCAGCATTGGCCATGGAGTACCTCGCGATAAGTTTTCAAGACCAGCTGTACAAGCCCGTTTTGAGTCTAAACTTAGCCCAGCTGTGAAAACTAAGTACACATGTATATAAGATGTTTTCTAAAGAAACACTTGGAGCTCTAAGTTCAGAACTTGTCCTTCAATAAAAACTACAATAATAATGTAAGTGTTTAATTAGCATTCTTATTGCGTGGCCGTCCCTGTCCGTAAAAAATAATGGTTGTTTGGTTAATTTCCTCATTTTAGTTTAACAAAAATTATATCAAAGAAAAGCAACTCATTAGTGACAATTATTAACCAACACAGTTAAAGTAATGTAATGACATCTGCAAATAGAATGGAGACTAGCATATGAAGGTTAGATAGACAAAACACTCATTTGCAAATAGAGCATAATATAGTCCATCTCCAGCAGAGACATGTAAGATTCCCTGTGCCTAAGGGCATACGTTCTTTAATCTTGACAGTGATAGGCTTCTTTCTGATTTGGAAAATATTTTTTTAGAACTCACGTGCTAGTACTATGTAATAAATCTCATGTAAGATGATATGTTTTGAAACATAGATAGATGTAACTTTCCATGTTTTACTATGAAATGAATGTTGCGTATGTCCCTATGGAGAGAATGAGTTTGCGAGGGGATCTCAAAACCAGTTAAAGGTTAGGGATGAAACATAATACAGAAACGAAATGTTGGGAACGTTTTGTGCAAAACCTTTGAAAGGTTGGGGACCTGAGTTGCCAAACCTATGAAAGATTGGAGACCTGTAATGCGACACCTTTGAAGGGTTGGGGACGCGAGTGACACCTAATAGCGAAGCATTTCCCTACATCGAGCAGCACTCAAGCAGACATGGTAGCACTCTAGAAACACAAGATTAGGGCAACACTACTTTTCAAGTAGACACAAAATGAATAAACAAGCTAATAAGCCTTGATAGCCAGCAAAACGATACACATATCTACATCATCCTGCTATTATTCAAGGTAATATCACTTAAGCTTTATACACTTACATAGCAAAGGCCAGGGCAATCATCCAAAACAACAAAAACAAGTCTTCAAAAACCACCGCCACATTAAGTATCTAAAATAACAAGTCAAGTGTACAAAAACCATCATCCTACAGCTACACTCTTATACTATGCAGTGGGTGCACAAACATCAATAAAATGGAAGTAGGCCAATGCCAATCTCAAGATTTTCTATTGCCATGGCTTGTGGTGTTGCCTCTACTACTCCCAGCCCCCTTCTTTGGTCACCATGGCAGCTATGCTTGTTGAGTCTGACCTCGCCACAATTTTGGCACGTCACTTTCATGCCATGTCTGCCTCTTTTTTTGCTGGTTGGCAGTGGCTCTTCTACTTCTCTTCTTCTTGCTCTTTTAGGCTTGCTAGGTTGTGTCGTGGAAAATTGAACAAGGTAACATATATTAATGCATAGCCATATACAACACAAGTCAATGTATATTACTAGTGATTAGAATGTAATAGATGTTAAAGTGCCATATAGAATAATTAAGTTTTAACCAAAGTCATTAACTGGGCCGGATGACATAGTGCACTGAATTTTCTTTACCTGAATGGTGGTAACTGGACTGATTGCACAGTCTGCTATTCCTAAAATTTTGGGCCTGCCATTGGTGGAATAACTGGTGTATAAGTCCTTAGGAATGCTTCTCGACTGTAGCATGGTGCTACAAAATCTTCTACAGTTAACCCCCAAAGGCCACTTGCACTCATTGTATGGCTACATGGGAGGCCCGTCAATTGCATTCTTCTGCAACTACAAGTCCTACGTGTTAAGTCAACAGTGTATTTGAGGCCACGACCATCCATCATCTCAAATCTTTGGTCACCTGTATATGAGGCTTTGGAGAACCTGCATTTATTGGCACTTCAATGTAAAGAGGGTCGAGTCCTCACCTACTACCATGTTAGAAAACATAATTAGATCATGTATGCTTTATTTCCAATCAACATTATTTAGCAATCAAACTAAATCAAAACAAGAAAGCACAGGTGTTGGAGATACACAACACCTACCAAAATAACTATCAAATTTTATAGATTCATTGAGACAAAGAGATGTGACAACGTGCCCAAGGAAGTATTATTTTATGAGTTTTACAAGAAAGAGACAAGAAAGAGACTTTAGCCCAAATTTAAGAACACTTCCTCTAACTTCTTTTTCCCAACATGCCTTGCAATGGTTTCCCAATGTATCACAACTACCTCAAAACTTTTCTTTAGCGCACTGATGGCAACCCTCTCTCCCTGCAATCAAACTACAAAGAACAGTGACAGTGCTACTCTATGAATTAGGAAGACAAACAAGACATCCACCATTCATTCACTACCTATTTCTCACGGAAAAAATGTTTACTGCCCAAAAAATGAGTTCAAAGCTGACTGCTCACTAATCCACTACTTCCATCAATAGTTAACTAAGTCAAAACCTCAAATACAACAATGTTCTATCACTATCATAATCAAGCATCAGGTTGCATCATCAAACATAACTGATAAAGTTGTTTTTTTATATTTTTTATTTCTCTTATGGTTTTGCTTACAATCGAACTAGTTAACTTGAAGGTAACTAGTATTTCAAGGAGCAAATACCCAAAGCTGTCGAACTACACAGTCAAAACCTAAAATTTCCTAACACATTGTACCATATTTTATGCATCAATGAAGGAACGGCCAAAATTATTTCAGCCATTTTGCTATAATCTGGGGCTTAACGTTTAGATTGGAGGTTGATTTTGGGGATCAAGACAAGCCATCAAAAAACCCTTGCCATATGAAGGCTGTGTTTCCACCTTTGTGTGAACACCGTACGCAATCTAACTTAGCACGCTACCTTCTTCTTCAGCACTGGCACCGACTTTTGTAGATTAGCTCAGTTACGGTTCCTAATATCGCTTGCCGCTGTTCCAGGTTCGGCGACAATTCGAAGTTTCTGATGAAATGCTTCTCTGGGCTTTGTTGTTCTCTTCAGCCGCCGTCTTTCACTGTCACTGCAGGCAGAAGATGGACGCTGTCGCCCATAGCTGGTTCTCGCCATTCGACAATGATAGGGCAAGGAGTTCTACTTGGTGGCGTGTGGAGATGATTGGCTTTGTGAGTTCCAAGGTGTGCTTTTTGAAGTTTCGTTCAATTGGAATTTTTTATTATTCCAGTCCTACCGTTCAGCCATAATATCAGGTGGAGTGCAAACACATATTTAACGGCTCTTTTGGATGGAAAACATCCACAGGGACGATTTGTGTGCATTTATTAAAGGTTTGAGGCTGTGGAGCTAGAAAAAAAAAGATTGGGGATAAAACCACTTTTTAACTCAAAGGCTGGGAACGATTTATGAAATTAACCCATTCAAGAATTGCAGGAAAAAAATCCCTTGAACCAAACACAATAACTTAAAGAGTTAATTTCACAAATCGTCCCCAACCTTTGAGTTAATAATCGGTTTCATACCCAAACTTTTTTCACACTCTACAGCCTCCAACCTTTACTAAATGCACGTAAATCGTCCTTTTTGTCACTATTTCATAAAATTTTCAACAAAATGATGATTACACCTTGTAAAATTTTTAATTTTTTAAAAAAGTTTAAAAATGATTAAAAAATTAAAAAAACCCAACCCAACCCGTCCCATCCTTACCGCCCACCCCATTGACCCCACACCCCCCTCCGGCTGGATGGAGATGTAGGGCGGGGTAAGGGTAGGGATGAGGTGGGTTGGGTTTTTATTTTTTTATTATTTTTAAACCTTTCTAAAAAATTAAAAAGTTTAAGTGGTATTATTGTTATTTTTTTAAAAATTTTTATGGAATAATGAAAAAAAGAACGATTTGCGTGCATTTCTTAAAGGTTTGGGGGCTGTGGAGTGTGAAAAAAAGATTGGGGACGAAACTGATTCTAGATCGGAAGAGCGTTGATGACGATTTGTGAAATTAACTCTAACTGAAAACAAATCATGCATGAATCAAACCAACTATATTTTAAATAGGGTTAATTTCACAAAAGGTCTCCAACCTTTCAGCTAAGAATAGGATAGGTTCCTGAATGACAAGAGGGACCTATTGTGTGCTATGAAAGGTTGAGAACCTAGGAGAGCAAAAACAAAGGTTGAGAACCTATTTGATTCTTAGCTCAAAGGTTGGAAACCTTTTGTGAAATTAACCCTTTTAAATATAATAGAAAATAATCCACATATAAAAAAACTCTAAATTATTATTATTAGCCAAAATAGTTAACTGGGTATTACCCAACAACAGTACAAAACAAACAAAATAGTATATTTATGCAATATATACAAAAAAAAAAAAAAAAAGGTCGGTTTTCGTTCAATGGGACTTACGCAAAATCGTATGCCTTTAAGCAAATATGCATAGACGCACAACTGAATAGATACAGCCTATAAGTACCTTAAAAAGCTATGAATTACGGCAGGGCAATTCCCGCAATCATCAGAGTGAGCAACAATTACAAATCAGTGACGAACGAATCTTCAGCAGCAAAAAAATTAGTGCATAACACTTTTGATCACCACAACTCCAGTTAGTGGCCTTGAAGACGAAGAAACAGTGGATATTTTCTTGCCAGGTCGAACGCAATACAACGATATTTGACAAAGTAGTTGCCCAACTTGTGATTATTCATATGTAAAATTCAAGAATACCATCCGGCATCAGATCATCAACATATTCCAATGGCTGAAAAAAAAAAAAAATTGAATACTATTTGTAGGATTGAATCAACCACAATATTAAAGTATATGTTATCCAGCCTAAAGAGAAAAAGATCCGGCAACAATCGTCTCGGCGATTAAATTAAAAGCCACACTATTAAACTGATGCCTTCAACCAAAACGATTCGAACATAAAACCCAGCAATAAATCTCTGAACAAATAGGGACAGAAATACTCCACTAATCCGATAGAAACTAATCTTCAGTGGAAGAAACAAAATATCGTAAGTGGTAATAGGAGGAACACATGTTGGGAAAAAACCCAGAGAACAAATATGGAAATTGATGATGAAATGACGTCTGACGAAATGTATTTTTGGAAATGCTAAAAACCCTATGTATAAAATAATTCATATATAGATTGAATTACACCATGAAGTATAGGAAACATGCAATACCGCCCTTCTCGATAATACGATATTCCCTAATTCTAAATCATTAATTATTTTTTAAATAATAGCAAGACTAATAATACAAATAATACATAATATATAGATAACATTCCGTAAACAAGTAAAGCACAGACCCCCCGATGTATGGAATTATTAAAATTAAGAAAGTATATATATACACATATTCACTGTGCTCTAGAAATTAAATTGCTAGGACGTAAGAATTATAAGAACAAAGCAAAGATTAATAGAAAACAAAGCCATATACAAAGTAACACATTAGTGTCGACCAATGAGCTCTAGAAATTAAATTGCTGGGACTCAAGAATTATAGGTAGAAAACAAAGATAAAACAAAGCCATGAACTGTAGATAATTAATGAATAACTAAATAATGAATGTTCTATTTTCAATTTAATTGGAGCAGAATGGATGATAAAAATTGTTATTGGCCAATATAGAATGAAAGATTATTGCATGTGATTCACTTATACTACTCTCTCTCTCTCTCTCTCTCTCTATATATATATATATATATAAATATATAAATGTAAGGTCAGAAATAAATAAATCTATAATTTTTAATTCTAAAAATGAATGATTAAATAAAATTTAGAAACCAAATAAAAAGAATAGTGGTTTATTTCAGTTTCAAGATTCTTATATAATTAATAATTATATAATTATATAATAGTTTAACTGTTTACTTATCAAACACTTATTTCCATATCGCTACATATGTTAAGAAACGTTATTATTATTACGATTATTATTTTTAAAACATCAAAGGTGGCGACTATCATTTCCACCACAAGGAAAAAGGCCTACAGAGGCGATGGTTGTCGCCCCAATAGGCAACGAAGTCGCGTCAATTGACAGGTTGCAACGACTTTGTCGCCCCTAAGACGTCGTCCCAGCAGGCCCGCACCTCTTGATATATTGCCGCGACAAAGTTGCCTCTATAGATCACACATCTATAGCAACGACATTGTCGCCCCCCATTGAGCGTTTACATAAGCTTGCATTCAGAGATACAGGTACGAAATGTCGCCTCCATAGGTGGATTAATATTTATTTTAACATCAGTGGGAACAACATAGTCGCCCCTATAGATCAAGTGAATTTTTAAAAAAAAAATAAAAGAATTGCCTCATGCAATGTCCAATTCTCTAATACTCATTTTTGCATACACATTCACTTTTAGTACAAATTTCAGCAAAATTTACAAAGTTCATCATCTAACGGAAAATATAATCAAATAAACTAATAAATAGAGAATATAATCAAATAATCA
>CAVNYN010290145.1:0-12123 GCA_963692815.1 Nyctanthes arbor-tristis | reverse complement strand
TATTTGATTGATGATTTTGATGAGATAAACATGGATTTGGATGCATTATTATTGAAAGAAAGATTGGTTTATTGCATTTGTATCGCTAGTTAATGCTCTACCCGTTTTGAATTGCTTTGTGATTGTATGGCCTTGTTGTGTGTTCTTGGCCATTCTGAATTATTTCCTACACTATGACCTATTCAATGATCCCGGAATAGGGAATATTAGTGTGTTGTTTGCTTTGAATTGGAATCTCGGTATGGGTCTACCGGGGTTCATTGTGGATCCACTTAATTGAATTGATATGATTCTGGCGCGCACCACCGGTAGTAGTTTAACTAGTGATAGGGCCCTTTTGTGCATTGAAAAGCTTTGTACATGTAATGATTTTTCTTGAAAATGAGTTTTATAAATGAAAGGTGAATTAAATGATTGTGTTATTCACTGAGTACTTTGTACTCGCTCCCCATTTGTTACAATTTTTGTAGATAATTGGAGTTATAACAATTGAAATGCATGGCAAGCTGGGAGTTGGATCGTGCTCGCGAATGGGAGTAGAGTTGTGCATGTGGTGTAAACCTGTCCTTGAAACTATCACGAATTTAATACTTTTACGCACCCCTCTATAATATATATGTTTTACATCTTATAACATATAAGACAATAGAGAGATATAATCTTTATATTTATTTGAATACTACTTTTCATTGTAAAAGTTTTCTAATGATTTGACACACCTTGGTAATCAATGAAATATATCTATCAATACAACTTCTTGTGTTCTATATATTTTCTTAAAAAACCTACCTTTAATGTTTCTTTAAAAGATTGACGATTTGTTAACTTATGTAATTATCTTTGTCTATTAAACTCTGTAAGATAAGATAAATTGAATTGTTTCGTACGTCCTGTCCCCGTTGTTTGAATAAAAGTTTCCGCTACAAAATTTGTAAATTTCCATAAGATATTCGGAAAATATTGTAAAGTTAACGGAGGCGTGACAACTCTTGCATCACCTTCAACTTTTGCTGAAGATCCTCAGTTGGATTGACCGGAACCGAGGCTGATTCAGTTCGTGAAGTTGAAACTTCAGGCAAAATGTGTCCATCTTCTCCATTTTCCCAGGCAGCTTCTTTCAATTTCCGTCGAGATGCCCCTGCTTTCGATTTTGGAGGCATTCTTTTGACGATGAGCTCGATTAACTTTGAAAAGTTAGGTTCGATTCGTGCAGACGGCGCCAAATAATCTAAACTAAGAGACTCTAATCAGAATTTTAGAACTTATTATGTTTTAGAGAAAAAAGTGTAAGATTGGATATAAAAATGAATTCTCTTCCTTTTCTGTTACAATCCCTCTATATTTATAGGGAAAAGAGAGGGAAAATTAGTTATATCCAGGCCGGGTCCGATCCGGCATGACTACTATATTAACGAATCCTATACCCCCTATGGAAGCGACCTTGTGAGTGACAACCCGATGTATCCACTGTCAAGTGAGGCGATCTTCTTCCTTCAGTTGAGCGATGTGCATTTTAAAGAAAGTGACCTTCGCCTCCCATTGCATGAGAGCGTATATACTCTCTCCTAGTCATCCATTTACCATCATAACACTTCATAAAGAATAACGCTATTTATCTAGATTGGATATTGTCTTTAGTTTAATTGGTGTTTTCTTGTTGGATGTTAAATGTGTGAATGCTTCTGTGCATTTATGATTACTCACTCATTCTTCAAAATAAAAATTCCAATTAGACTAGAGACTAGTCTCAATTTAGTTAAATAGTGCTACTCCTCCATAAAATTGCAAGTTGATTTTTGACTTGCGAATATGGACAATTTGTTCAAGTCAAACAAGGGCGGAGCTAAGTGGGGCATTGCTAAGCTTCAGCCTATCGAACCTCTTAAATGAATTTTAAAGTATGTAAAATATTTAAATTTAAGCTGTTTCGAAAGATTTATTAACCCATTAATAATATTTATTGGCAAAAAAATTTGGTTTTTCTATAATGCCTATTAGACACTATTTAATGGAGTCTAATGTATTATATGGCAAGTGTCCATACATTAAACTCTATGAATGATGTCCAATAGACACCATAGAATATACCAAAAAAATCACAAACTTAGTTTGGTACTTTTATCAATTTAATTGTAATTGTATGCTGGGGAAGAATATAATAATAAAGGAACATCTAAGAGAAGATAGTAGAGATGCCGGTCCAGATTTGAAAAAGAAAGAGAAAAAACAAAGAGGAATTTGACGAGACCCTCCAAGGCAAAATTCAACTGTAATTTTTACAGTAACGGAGGGAAATTTTTTAAGGAAACAAATAGGGATTTGAGTTTGGAGCCAGACTTTCAATCACATAATGTCAACTCATCAAGGTTAGGTGAGTTTGCATCATGTGACTAGAAGTCTAGCTCTAAATTCAGAACCTTATCTGCTTCAATAGTCGGACCCAGATGGGTGGTAGTAATCTGGTTTCAACCCTTTTTTCTAAAATTGATAGTACCACGCCTAATTTCCTCCTAAGCTAATTATTATTGATCTGCCCCATTATTTCATTATGCCTATTATTGATCTTTTGAATTTTGTTTAATTCGTTTGAATATAACATGGAACAAAGTTTAATTTTATGTGTTATTATTCATGTGATGTTCAGAGACGTTATCCTCAAAGACTAAAATGTCAAAGTTCGATAATAAATGGGAACAGTTATTTCATTTTTCATCCTTCTGTGTTCACTTGCTTATTAGGTAGAGAAAAATAAACAACGAAAAGAACACAAGTAGAAAATGACAAGCAAATTACAATTGCTTGGGGTGGTTTCTAGCTGCAGCAACCCTTTCGGTGGTTGCTGCCGCCAGTTCGTCCACAGAATGTCGGAGACGAGCTCAGGTGGACTATTCCTCCATTAACATTGCCCACAAAACCTGGGCTGCAGGTGAAGATTTTGAGATAGGAGACACCATAAGTTCCCCTCGAGCTGCATCAATGCAAGAATAAATTGCAGGCTAGCAACCTCGTCTGGGCAGCCTGCTACTCTTCGGGAGGTGGAACGGGGTTGCTTGGAACATTTTTCCCGTTCTCACCCTGATTACCTGAAATAGTGCTGCAAGAGACGAGACATCTCGCCTCTCCAAATAAACTGAGGGAGAGAATGAACACAAAAGTTCAATAATCACTAGTCATTTTAACCAACTATGAACAGAGATACAAGAAGTAGATAACCCACAAGATGGGGAAAATCTTGAACCAAATATGGTTTCAAAGCTCTCTACCTATTCATCAAATTTTCTTGAGCTAAATTGCTACTACCAACGTAAGAAGGCATATACTTTTCGAAGTTAAATTTCATGCTAATTTTTCTTTTTTCCTTTTTTTTTCAACTAACTTTTGCAGTATTCAACTGGAATGGCACACATAATTTGGTCCAAGTGACCAAAGAAAATTATGATGCCCGCACCTCAACAAATGCACTTATTCCAGTCGAAAAACCAGCCCAGCAAGCTTCATTCTCGATTCGACCAAGTCTTACTTCATATGCACCATCGGCAACCACTGCAGCAGGGGACAGAAGGTGACCATAAGCACCGAAGCAGCTCCAACTCTTAAAACCGGAGCCCTAATGATGATTCTTCTGGCACTTCTCTTCTCTTTGTCGAGTCTGGTGTAAATTGGTTTTTCCATGCAAAATAAATTTTCTGTCAATCATATATTGTATTTATCATATGGCTTCAAATAAACTTAGAGATTTCGTTTCCTTTTTTTTTTTATATTTATAAATATTTGCTCCTGCATGATTTATATGCCATATCTTAACCTGTGCAAATATTAGGTAAGAGGAGGGCAAAGAAGAGCTTATTCTCTAGGAAATTTAAGAGCTCAAGCACTTGTGTACATAAAAAATAAATAAAAAATTTCACGAACGAAACGGAAATGTTGAAGAAAACAGCATACGAAAACATAAGAAGGTAATCTTCCAAGATTTGGTAGATACCTTCACGATGCAGGACCATTGTGCAATCTGGAACGCCAAAGTTAGTAGATTCAGCCTCCTGTGGTTTCCTAGAAACTGGAGTTTCTACTGTATATGCATGTGGATACAAAATCACAATAGACGTGCACTGTGAATTAGAGGAGAAATGAAATTTAAGGGAAAGCAAAAAGAAATCCACCATAAATCAACATAGCAACTTGGACTCTTTAAGTTCCCAAAAACCCACAAATCTGTGCAAGCTTTACATCAGCTTTATAAACAGGAAGCAGAAGAACAACTTGACATCAATTCGCAAATAAATATTGGATTACATAAAGAAATAAGCAAAAATCAATTTAAGATAATGTGTAGAAGTACATAAAACATTTATAGAGAACACGTGTGATCGATTAAGAGCTTCACAAGGCTCTTTCTATTCAGAGGACATCTACGGCCTGCTTCCTGGTTACAAGTTTATCTACTCGTTGTTAGCTAACATTAAATGATTGTAAGAATTCAAGAACCGAGTCATATAAATGCTTGTAACAATCAGGCATAATACACAGCACTAGTCGCAGTAGGAAACATAAAGATGGTTGGGGAAGGGGCCAGGTTGGAAAAAGATTGAATGAATGATTAAAGAAATAAGCAAGCAATAGTTCCTCCTTGATCAGCAGGTAATTGTTTATCCTTTTTAAGGTTTCTGCAGTGAAACTTAATGCTCTTAACAATGCACATTGTTTTGGAGTTCACAATTAAAATTAGCACACACAACTCAGCCACTTAAACCGACATACTCAGTAACATGAAACTTAATTATGTAGAAAACAAGTAATTTGAAAATGATAATTGAGAGGGAATATTAAAATCCAGAATTTAGTGGTCATTTAATCCAAAAGGAAAATTTCTGAAGCACGCAACAGGATCCAAAATAGGCTCGGTGAGACAAACATTAAATTTTAACGTTCCCACAATGAGTAGGTATTAGAAATGTGTGATATCTTTTACTCTCTTTTCCAATATGAAGGCAAACTTTCCCATCAGTCTGTGAAGTAATTCCCATCGTGGTATGACTGTTGTACGTCAACATGAATAATCATTAAAAGTTGCCTCACGAGACATAGAAGGCAGACATTCAATAACGACAAAAACAAAATGAGCAGAAATGTGCAGTGGAGAAGTGTTTAGCATGGGTCCAACAAAATATGAGAATGAAAATAATTTGACCAATTTCTATTTTAGGATAAAAATATTAATGTGACGACCTAACAGGGATCCAAACATCATGATGATTTTCTTTTCTTTCCCTATATCCAAAACGACCTAACAGGGACTCAAACTATTTTTCTCTATATCAAAAACTTGTGCACTATTTTGGCCACACGAAACCCAGTTTGATGTAAAAGAAAGAGCAACAACAATATAAATATATCCGACTCCATAAAGCACACGAGATAGCGGGTTTGATGTCTAGAGAAGGAGATTCAACCTTTGCATAATTGTTCAAGTAAGGATATTTTAAAATTTCAATTAATAATAGTATACAGAAGAAATACACAGTAAAGATATCGAAATTTACTCAGATGTTCTGTCATTATGTTATCTATGACTGACAATCATTAAACAACAAAATTGACATACGTGCATACTTTATTTACTCACTCCATACCTTCTGCTCTGGATGAGTATTGGACTCGTATTCTCATTTAAAAGCTTCGAAAGTATTTATCTAGGCTCTAGGGCAAATGTTTCCAGCAACATGCAGAAATCAACCATCAGAAGATCTACATCTTCTTTTTATCAGTTGGCATGCATATACGTCTGGGGTAGTTGTTCTTCAATTTAAATTTTCAACCATTGATACTCTATGAGTTGCTCAAAGTGCAATCAGCAGGGAAAAATAATATCTTTCTAATACACAAAATTTTGGTCATTGAATCTCACACCTTCAATTTCAAATCATTATCCTATATTCATAAAACCAAGTAACCTGCAGTTAAACCAACAGCATGCAAGGCTTTAAGTCAACAGAAATGAAAGAGAATTAGAAAGGGCTGCACGGCATATATTGAGGCATGTGGATAATTCAAAGCCAGTAAGAAAAGAATTTAAAATAATATTAATAATATTTTCATTTCATACAACAAAGAAGCAATTCTCTACATACCTGGTCTTTGCATTCGACCAGCATAAATGTTAGAAGTTGGATCCCGAGACAAGAAAAACTGCTCATTGGACATATTGGCAATAAACTGTAGCTTACGCTTCCTGGAAACTTCTTCTGTGCGTTGACCTTCATCCTCTGAATTGCGATTACTTGTATGTAAAGGGTCATTATCGGACTCCAAAGGAAAGAAAGGAAATTCCCTGTCCCCGGATCTGCCTCCATCTTGATAAACTCTTGAACCAATAGTAGTTCCATTATCAGAACTCTTTCCTGTGCTCAACTTCGACTCAGAAAACAGACCCAACCTCAAGGACAAGTCACACCCCATCTGAGGTTCAGTCCACTTACCGTGACTAGGATTTGCTTGGGAGGTTTTATTGTTAATATATTTGTCTGAACCACCGGAAAATAGATTCTGCAAGCATCGAACTTCAGCAGGTTTGTCTACAGATGAGTATATTGGCATACCAACAATTACAGAATTGTCTTTTTGAGATTCTTGGAAGACAGACCTTGAGACTACAGGTTGAAAGTTTGTGCCATAGTACAAGGGATACACCGAGCCAGTGTTCCATGGTGTGTTGAAATCAACTGGGGCAATCTGGTCATTTGCAGGAGAAGGGAGTTTCTCAGACGATGAAGAAATGGGGTTGTCAGTATTTGGTGTGATACACCTGTTAGACTCCAAAACTAGACTAGGTGATTCTACAGTCCGGAATTGCTTCACTGTTGAGATATTAGCAGAATGCAGAGGCCAAATACTAGACGTCCGTCCACTAGTACTCTCATCTACAACTCTAGGAGAAACATCGCTGGCTTCTTGTGCAGTCGGTCTGAGGTAGCTTCTTGGATTATTATGCATTTGGCTTCGAGATGCTCTTACCGCAACACACCCCAAATTAAGTGCAGCTGAACACCGGAACCCATACATAGGATACATATTATAATCCATCTAAAACTAATGCAAAAGTACATTTCTTGTGAGTAAAAAACTAAGAAAGGCAAAACACAGACCTAAACCAAATTTCAATTAATTCAGGTCAAATGCCGTGCAGAGAAAGACCTATAGTTAATGTAGGTACCTTCAACACAAGGAGGGAGAAGGCCTCCAGTTTCTGTACTCTCATCTTTCCTTATAATCGTATCAATGGCATCATTAACCCGGTCCCACAGCGTTTCAAGGTCAGTATACTCAGCCTACCCAATGCAGAATAGTAAAACAGAAAATAAAATAAAGAAATTATAACACCCATGCATTGAGCATACAACCCAAAGATATTAAACTCAACCAAATCAAAACAAGGGCAAAACTGAAAAACCTCAGAATTGGCTTTGGAGTACATAATTTCCTCAGCCTTCAACACCACAATAGGGAGCTTCTCCTGCCATTCTTTGTTCTTCTTAGTTGCAGGGCAGTGATTTTCGTGTACAAGCCTAGTAAAAAACAAACAGTGGACATTTCAGGAATTTCACCTCAAAAACACGAAAAAAAAAAGGTTCAAGAAACAAAAAACCCAGTACCTGAAAATCTGTCTAATAATCAAACCTCTCATGGGTTGGTGCCTATGACTGTGCCAAGCTCTTCTCACACACTCATACGGCCTGGGACCTGGCCTTGGCATCTTCTTTCACTTCTTCAAAAAAACTCCAGAATCTGGGGTGTGCAATTACATACAGAAACTGAAGTCAGCTTTACAAAGAAAGCAATTTCTCCCCAAAAGATGGGGTCAAAGTTAAGAACTTGCGGTAACTTCCATTACTTTCAACTTCCCCCAAAACCCCTAAATTGTACTTTTTTCTCTTTAGGAGTTAGACAGGGAAGGAAGAGATGCTTTGCTCTTTTTTCCTTTTTTTTTTTAATCTGTTGGAGTTTAGGTACAATAATGTCTGAGTGGGTTTTCGCATTAGGCGGGTGGGGTGCGTGATGTTGATGGGGTGAGGTGACACCCCCTCCAAGAATTGATAAACCCCACCCCCACAGATTATCTGCATAAAACTCCATTTTTCTTGGCCCACGCCATGGGCTTTAGAAACCTAATTACAAGTTCTCATTTCAAAGTAGGAGGAGGGAACTTTGCTCAACCTCACATTATCCCAAGTCCCAACTAAACTATTTGGGTTCCCTTTTTTTTTTTTTTAAATCTTGGCTAATAGAAAATTCATAATAATACCACTAGAATACCGGTTTTTTGTGGTAGGCACTAATTCAACTTTGAGGAAGAAAAGTAGTGGCAAAGGAGTTTAGAAACTGACAAACTCAATTTCTTTTTAGCTGTTAGGGAAATCTTTTTTGTAAATCTAAATTACTGTCAGCATTCTATTTCTATTTATAGAAGTAGAGTGAGTGAAGTTGTTATACGTTAACTATTGGGAATGATCATATGTGGATGTGCAAATATAACGTCGTACAATAATAAGTCCAATAAAATATGCAACGTGAAATTTATTAAAATAGATTTAACATTTAATTTTAATGTATTTAAACATGATAATTGTCACAATTGGTGATGATAAGAATACTCATGAAAATGAGTGGTGAAACCTTTTACTAGAACCAACCCCCCGGGGCGGCGGGGATATATCTTCATATTCAATTCTAAAGAAATTTAATCCCAATAAAAGTTAAACCATACATCAAATTAAGGGAGACGAAAAAGTGAAGGAAAATGAAATCCCCCCAACATGACCACCTCTCTCTTCTTGGGTCCTCAAGGTGAGAATGAATGGGGAGAAAATGAGGTAACCATTGTTGACTAATTGAAAATTGGCTTGGATTCATCTAAATAATAATATGAAATGAAAACAAGCACTTTTTTTTTAAGTTCCTTTTTTTTTAGTTTTTTTCTTACAGCTCGGGATCGCAAGTGCATGGATCATGACTCGAACCCGTATAAGTTAGGTGATAAGAGATTGCCTTTACATATAAAACTATGCACCTAACGTCTTAATTTATGTGATAAGGGATTGCCTTTACGTATGAAACCATGCACTTAACCATCCACTCACTTCAAACTATTCCCCCTCCACAAAGTGGCATCTATAGGCTTTTTTGTCCACCTGGTAATCCCATTAGGTATCTCACTATAGTTGGGCACACATAAAGAGACAAGATACACACTGAATATTATGTTTGTTTACCATGTTTATGGCCTTTTGTGGGTCTAGAAGCACGTCTGCACTTCGTGCTAGTCTTCTATTTCTATTTCAGAATAAAAATCAATCAAATTAATTTAATTCTAGTAAAATATATCGTGAGATTATTGTAGTGACCTCTTTCACTTATTTAACATGAACATACTAGCAAGAGGTTCAGTACTGACATCACTTTTTCCTGATAAGTGTGTTGGTGCCGCTTTGACTTCTTTTATTCATATCAAAACGATATAGAATTTTACTATTCCTTCTATTAAAGAATTAATTATTATGATTTAAAATAGACAAAAAATATATAAATCCAAAAACAAATTTATGTTATATGATTAATATATGTATCATAGGATAAGAAATGTAAGGATTTGGTTGATTTTTCTCTTGTTATTGAAAAATTGATAATAAGGTTTCTTACATTTTATTAGGTTCGACTTTGACCCGTGTGTTACAGTTTTTCTATGGTGTCTATTGGACACGTGAAATTCAGACTGTGCTGTGGCAAGTGTCTATTGGACACATTGAAAGTTGATGACCCTATTCCCCCCCCAATGTGTCTAATGAACACTTGCCACATCACAGTTCGGACTCTATAAATAGTGTCCAATGGACACTATAGAAAAATGTCCGTGTGTTATGTTGAAAATGCAATTGACAAACAAACGTACAGTTAAATCTTAGGGCTATTTCATGCGGTGTTTTTTTTTTTTTTAATGATGAAATGTGTGACAATGATAAAGTTTTTATTGATAAGATGACTTTAAACTTGATAAACTTTTCAATGAAAATTTAACTAAAACTTTAAGAATAATATATAGTGCACGTTTTACTGTGACTAGTTTATTTAAACGTTCACGGTCAATTTCTGAAGACTTCTTTAAAATTCAATTGCCACCAAAAACTAAAAAAATTAAAAGGACCATGATGAAAGTTACCCTAAATGTGAGGAAGTTTGCCGAAATTTACCCTAAAGAACAAATAATTCCTTTATTCCTCGGAAATCGCTAATTTATGTATTTGAAAGGCAATTTTGTCAGGAAAAGTGTATTGTTAAGGGGACAAAGTGTTTTGTTAAGGGGACCGTTAGGAAGCTAACTAAAATGTATAGTCTTTCGTTGACTTACTTTTGGTGTTAATAACTCAATTTTTTTAGGAAAACTATAGTTGGACAAAAAGAGAGACAAAAAATGTGACAAAATTGATATGTGAGTTATATAATAAGTGTTGATATAAAAGTGAAGTGAAGTGATGTGATGTATTGAAAAACAAGATTGTACCATGTGTCAATTTTGTTAGATTTTTTATATGTGTGTTTATTCAAATAGCACATCTCTTTTTTTATATTATTATACAAAGAGATCGTAGAAAAGGGAAATCAAACTATTGACTAAGGGTTTGAAAACTAATTACTATAATTAGGTTGTCATTAGGCTACATGAGTCGTGGTAAGAAATAACTCAATTGAGAAATTCTAGGGGGACATGAAAATGAAACATTCTTATGTGTCACACTTGTATTGAATGATGAAAAAGTAGTCATGTAATCATCACTTAATGAATATGCGTCACATGAAAATATCATATAATAATGTCTCTTTTTCATGTCCCCTAAAATTGCTCAACTTAATTTATTTATTCTAATTTACTGACTTTTTTTTTGGCTCTATATTTGTGTCATTAATGGGTGTATTAAAAGCTAGTAATAAACAAGATAACTTATCTAGCAGTTGCACGACATTTATGTCCTATAATTAATAAGAGCATTTTAGTCATTTTGGTAGATGCTCACGTTCTTGACAGAAGTCTTAGGTTTAAACTATACCTACTCATTCTCTAATTTCCCTCCCTTCATCTATCTCCCCCTTATATTAGATGGGAAGATGGTTGGTAAGGGCAAACTATTAAAAGGTTTACTAAATTTTTACTTGAGAAAAAAACCGAAAATGAAACCGAAACAAAAAAAGTCAATAGTTTTTCAGTTCAGACCGAACTGAAAACAAAGAAGAGACTCAAGGCTAAATTGTAACAGTTTTCGGTTCTGTCCTAAAAAATCATTCAATTTTTGGTTTCGGTTTCATTTACCTTTTTCTTATTTACCTTTTTTTTGTGAAAAACTAGAACGGTTTTGACTTTTTTTTATTTTTTTTTTAATCCTGATTCGATTAACTCACTCTCGGTTTTTTTGTCTATACTTTTCGGTAAAGTGTAAAGGCTAGAACTTAGAAGCATGGAACTCTTCTAAAATTGATCTAGCGTTATACATATGGCACCATATAGCTCCTGTGGCGTGTACTAAGACACGCCACATGGGCCATATGGTCCAATATTGTGTCATATGTATAGCGTTAAAATATGACTAGGAACTCTTCTGTATCAACCTTAAACATTGAGGGCTTCCCGTACTAATCAATCATTTCAAAATTGACAAATAATAATGACACCTCAACAAGTAGATCTGCAAATATATATTTATACTATTGGGAATTAATGTAGATTTCCCGATTACTACCGCAGGATCGTTGTTTAAGGAATTTAATGAGACAAGGGAAAAATAAAAGAACGAAGACAAATTTACGGACTATCAAAGCTTTTCACTATATGATTCAAGTCGCTACAATTATATAGAATTTCACTCACCAACCCACAACCCCCAAGTATTACAAGAAAAATACTCAAGATCTACAGCACCTAAAATTTCTACTCTTTGAACAAACCTCAAAGAGTTACAAGAAAAACTCACAAGATGCTAAGCTCGCTAATTTTTCTCTCAAAGACTCAAGTCACTCTTGTACCTAAAAGAAGAGGAAAACACATCTATTTATAGGCTTTGTTTACTTAGAAGATAAGAT